>CAUYQU010090071.1:0-106284 GCA_963574635.1 Cheracebus regulus | reverse complement strand
ACTCGACTGCTATTGGTTGTTAAGACTCGTCTGCTATTGGTTGTTAAGACTTGGCTGCTATTGGTTGTTAAGACTTAGCTGCTATTGGTTATTAAGAAGCTATGGTTGCAGCACCTTGTTTGCATACTGGGCTCTTTAAGGGAAGACCAGGCTGTGCGAGCAAGGGGGTAGAGAACATGCCCGGGCATGTCTGAGCTTGCTTGGGGCTTGTAAAAGGGAAAAAAGGAGCGGGGGTGGGGGGAGGGGTGGGGAATGGAGTGGGGGGATGGGGGGGGGTGCGTCCGAGCTCCCAGCAAGGCAACCGGCCTTACACTCATTATGTTTCTAAGTACCGTGTTCTAAGTGTTGTCCATTGGAAATACCTGAATTTAAAAGCAAAATTGAAGCCGGGTGTACTGTCTCATGCCTATAATCCCAGTACTCTGGGAGGCCAAGTCAGGAAGATTGCTTGAGCCCAGTAGTTCAAGACCAGCCTGGGCAGCATAGGGAGACCTGTCTCTACAAAAAATTTAAAAATTGGTCCTGTAATCCCAGCACTTTGGGAGGCCGAGGTGGGCGGATCATGAGGTCAAGAGATCGAGACCATCCTGGCAAACGTGGTGAAACCCTGTCTCTTCCAAAAAATACAAAAATTAGCTGGGCATGGTGGCACATGTCCATAATCCTAGCTACTTGGGGAGGCTGAGGCAGGAGAATTGCTTGAACCCGGGAGGCAGAGGTTGCAGTGAGCTGAGATCATGTCATTGCACTCCAGCCTGGGTGACAAGAACAAGACTCTGTCTCAAAAAAAAAAAAAAAATTGGCTAGGTGTGGTGGCATTCACCTGTATTTGGGAGACTGAGGGGGGAGGATTGCTTGATCCTGGAAGTCAAGGCTGAGTATGATTGTGCCACTGCACTGCAGCCTGGATGTCAGAGCAAGATTGTCTCAGAAAACATGGCAAAATTATTCTTTCTCACGCTGATTACAATGAAAGTCTTCTTAGAAGGAGTGTGTAGGGGGTGATATTTAATCACAAATGTAATACATGCTTGTAAAAGATCCATGTTATATAAAAGTATCTACAATGTGAATATATTCTTCCATACTTTAAATCCACTGCTACGAAGGAGCTGGAGTTAGAGTTAGCGGTTTGCTGGCATCCTGCCACATGTTTTTGGTCCTTCCACAAGTGCACATGTGCACATTTGTGTTTGGATGGTCATCTTGTTACTAGAAATGCAGACGTATGGGCCTGGGCCGGAACCTTCCCTTGAGGCGGAGAGTCTGCACTGTCGTTGCTCTGACTCAGGGTTTTTGCTTGTCTCCTTCCAGGTGAGCATCACAGACTATGTGGTGTTTGACCAGTGCAGCTTATTTCAGACGATAATCCATGCCACACACTCGGTGGCCACAGCAGCCCAAGCCCCCGTAGAAAAGGTGGCAGATAAGCTGCGCATGGCATTTTGGTCCCAGCAGCTTCAGTGCCAGCCAAGCCTTCTTGGGGTCAATAACAGTGGCGTCTGGATCTCCTCGGGCAAGAATGAATTCCACGTGGCTAAGGGAAGTCTCATTGGTGAGTGAATTGCTCTATATTTCACACTGGCCTTATAGGCAGCCTCACTTTAAAGCCAACATTTAAGGAAAGCTTAAAGATCTCAACTTGAAAAGCTAATTTAGTGCCAGCGGTATAAAGTGTCTAGTGGGGCCCTCTTTATGCTTTGTGATCAGTTTCTCTCCTTTTTAAAAAATCTGTCATTCCTAAAACTTGGATCCCTGTGTCTGAAGAGAGTGTTTCCCCTGGAAACCTTTCATGGCATAAGAAAAGCAAATGGAGGTCATTTTTATGTTAATAGTTTCACATTTTAAATGAAAAAACCCACCTAAACCTAAAGAGCCTAGGGAGAGAGAATGGTCCATTTCCTGGAGGGAAGGTGGTGGCCACTGCTGGAAATGCAAGGCTCTGGCCAGGCCTGTGAATGTAGACGCTGGTCCATGCATCCTGGGGTTTGTTTCTGTGAGTGAACCCCTTGCTTTGTGAATTTTCTCTAACTGTCTCCCTGCTGCGTGACCTCCCCGCCCGTGGGCTAGATGTGGCTCTGCCTGGCAGTGTTCAGAGGGAAATGAATGGCAGGCTCGGATGGTTCATGTCGCTCAATTTAGGGACACTCTAGAATTATCTGGAGAAGGGGTTTGACGGCCAGCTGTCGTCTAGAACTAGGCCCTAAAGTGGTTTTGTCCGTTTTCATTCTCTAATGCATTCTTCCTATTTACTCTTTCCAGGCACTTACTGGCATCATGTTGTTCCCCGTGGGACAGCTTCTGCCACAAAATGGGCCTTTGTGTTGGCTTCTGCAGCTCCCACAAAGGAAGGTGGGTCAGTCTTAGCCTCGCTGAGAAATCTAGAGCACGGCTTTGCCGTTGGAAAGGTTCAAACCACGGTCCCACTGTGGCCTCATTGGTGATAGGGTGCACCTCTGAAACCAACCACCTGGGGGTGTCACAGGCCCATAGCCCTTGTTAGCTGAGCCTAGGGCCCTGAAGGGGTTAGGCCTGACCAAAAGAGTCTCTGAGAGGGACCGAGCATGGTGAAGATGAGGGAAAGTATCCTTCTAAAGGAGGAGCTCACACTGTGGCCACCAGGGCCAGCAACTGGTGACTTCCAGAAGCACATGGCAGGGGCCACAGCTTCTTCAGGCACCTTCCCACTCCCCTTCAGAGTCCTTCTGTCACCTCCCAGCAACCTCTTTCCATCTTGTTCACAGACTGTAGATCACCTAAGTCCCACATTTGCACCCCATTAGGCAGACCTGCCTTGCAGGGGGTGCACCTGCCCACATTCCTGGGCAGAACTTAGTGTCCCTTACTGAGCATGGGGTTTGTGAGGGAGTCAGAGCACGGGAGGGTGGGGAGCTGGCATCTGCGGCCAGGAGAGGCAATTCCCCCACCCAGTTAGCTGGGAGCCCAGGCAGTCAGGTGACCTCTCTGGGAAGTAACTGTACCTCCTCCCAGGATTGCACTGAGGATTAAATGCGAAGATGCTATGAAATCTGTGATTAAGAGGGAATCATTTGGTTAGTTCAAACCATTAGTCCCACTAGGATGCGGGTCATTGGGTCAGTACAGTAACTTCTTACTCACCAGATTGTTCGGACCACAGTTCTGAAACCTAGAAATCTCTGAAAACAATAAGTTATTTCTTGAGTTTGGCATAAATTAATTTAGCAGCCAAACCTGACTGGATCTCACACAGGGCTGCCTCCAGCCTCAGTGGATCTGTTGGCTGTGACCGTATCCGCGTTGCTGCAGGGATATTACCGCGCCTCACCAGGGAGCGCCTGGCCCTCATGGTTGTTTTGTAAACCTATGGCATAACCATTAGCTAAGGTTTTCAAAAATCCAGAAAAGGTTTGAATTCCAAAACGTGTGGCCGCAAGTTATAGATAATACTTCAGATAATATACCGTGACCAAAGTTTTAACTGCCCTAAGGATTATTTGCATTTTAAACAGAATCTGTTAAACCTAAAGGACTTTCTAAAAATGCTGGAGGGAATGAAAGACACGATTTTGAGGCAGTGATGGGAAGAGAAGCATTTCCGGCTTCCTAAGCCTTCTCCAGCAGGTGGCCTACCCTCCAGCCCCATCACCAGGAGGCCTAGGAGAGCGCCTTGGCACCATCCTTCCTAGGAACTGCCAACCCTCCCTCTTCCAGGGCGCTGAGTTGATAGTCTTCTCTTCTCGGCAAATTAACATTTTATATTAAAAATGCTCTGGTGCCTTTGTTCAAATGAAAAACTTCCCAGCCCATGAAAATGGGAGGCCAGAACCAGTAAGCCAACATTATGGCCTTCATAAAATCTCCTAAGCCCTGCCTTCTTTCCATTTCTTTCAAACATCTCAGGCCTGTTTCTTGTTAGTTGTGATGTTTGCCTCTGACTTCTGCTTCTTAAAGTGCTAGATCACTCCTGCCTGCATGGGAATGGGCGGGTGAGTGAGCGGCATCCGCGGCCAGGTGGACGACATCTGCCAGAAGGCAAAGGCTGCCTTGTGCATTTAGGGCAGGCAGCTCAGTGCAGACAGCGCCGTGATGACAAACATGATCCCTCTTCGCAGGGAGCTCCCTGTGGCTGTGTCAGAGCAGCAAGGACCTGTGCACCATCAGCGCCCAGAGTGCACAGTCACGGCCCTCCACGGTTCAACTGCCTCCTGACGCCGAGATGCGCGCCTACGCCGCCTGCCAGGATGCACTGTGGGCGCTGGACAGCCTCGGCCAGGTGTTTATCAGGACACTCTCCAAGAGCTGCCCCACGGGCATGCACTGGACCAGGCTGGACCTCTCCCAACTAGGTATGGCCGTCTCGTGAGTATGCCTGCCGGAGCCCTAACTGCCCTCAGACTGCATCAGAACATGATGTTGAACAAAACTGCCCAGCCTGTGTTCAACTCGTGAGAGTTCTGAGAGGATATTTATAAGTTGCTGGATGTCAGGAGCTCGCTTGGCTACTACTCCAGACTAGACAGGCTCTGGGTTTTGTCCCTTCCCTGCCTCTTAGAGTTTGCAGGGCTGTCAGAACCCCAGGAGGGCATGCGTCCTCAGGTTAAGGGGCCATCTGCTGAGAGCAGCTTGAAGGATACTGGTGATGCAGCTGCCCCTGTCTGTCTGTCTGAATGTGGGACATAGCTCTATGGCCTTAAAAGCTGGAAAGATGGGCGTTCCCTACAATGGGATCGCTGCCACGTTTGTCCATCTCCTCAGGACAGTGCCTGGCAGGGGAGAGTGGCTCAGCACACAGGTGCCAGCTCTCCTTCAGCTCAGCCAGGTCCAGGAGGACCTGCATCCAGTAGCTCCTGCTTTTCTCTGTATCTCCCTTCAAAAGCCACAGAATAGGCTAAAAAATGTAGTGCTATTTGTAGACCAGGCACAGTGGCTATAATCCCAGCACTTTGGGAGGCCGAGGTCAGTGGATCAGGAGATCAAAACCACCTGGCCAACATGGTGAAACCCCATCTCTACTAAAAATACGAAAAAAAATTAGCTGGGCATGACAATGTATGCCTGTAGTCCCAGCTACTTAGGAGACTGAGGCAGGAGAATTGCCTGAACCTGGGAGGTAGGGGTTGCAGTGAGCCAAGATCACACTATTGCACTCTAGCCTGGGTAACAGAGTGAGACTCTGTTTCAAAAGAAAGAAAAGAGAGAGAGGTCGGGAGAGAGAGAAAGAGAGAGGGAGGGAGGGAGAGAGGGAGGAAGAGAATGTAGTGCTATTTGTAAATAATTCATTCATGTTCCAAGAAATAATAAAATAAGCCCACAACATTAGGTTTCTCTCTGAGTAGATTCTTGGTGCATCAGGCAGCATAGGTGGGGTTTACCTGAAGGTGGAACTGCGCAGATGGCTCCCAGGGCCCTGGGTGAGCCCTGCCCTTGCATCAGAACTGACTCAGCAGGACTGACTCAGCAGGACTGATGCTGGAACTTCCTGGTTATAAGGTTTCCGAGTTTTTTAATTTACAACCAGCATTTGGTTATGTGGTAGACTTGAATTGCATAAGCATTTAAAGTTTGAGAACTCAACCACATGTAGTCACCAAAAGGAAAAAAAAGAAGGAGGGGGAGAAACAAAGCAAGAAGAGGACTGGGCACGGCAGCTCACACCTGTAATCCCAGCACCCTGGGAGGCCAAGGTGGGCAGATCACCTGAGGTCAGAGATTCAAGACCATGCTGGCCAACATGGTGAAACCCCGTCTCTACTAAAAATACAAAAATTAGCTGGGTGTGGTGGCGCACGCCTGTAATCCCAGCTACTTGGGAGGCTGAGGCACAAGAATCACTTGAACTTGGAAGGCAGAGGTTGCAGTGAGCTGAGATCCATGCCATTGCACTCCAGCCTGAGTGACAGAGCAAGACTGTCTCAAAAGAAAAAAACAAAAAAGAAAACAAGAAGAAAAGGTCTTGTCCCCCTTCTCCCCAAGCTCCTGGCTACATTGCAGTCTGTATGCTCCCAGCTGACGAGGAGAGCTTCTTGCTACTGTAAAGCAAGCATTGTCCTAGGCAGCCTGGCGGTGGCCGGTGAGCTCAGCCCCAGGGGCTCCTACAGGGTGCTGAGTAGACGTCACCCATTCTTTTGCATGAAAAGGCCTCTGAACATTAACTCAACTGAAAGAAGCAAGTTCTGTTCCAAGGCTTGGGGTTGTCCGGGCGATTTTTGTTCTTTGTGCTTTGGGCCTCCCCACTGCCTTTTGGACCCACCAGTCACCATCTAGCTTCTTGAGAACACCCTCCGCTCCACGTCACTGACAGTGACTGATCAGACTAGGCTGAGGCCGAGAGAGGCCTGAACACTGGTGCTGGCTGACCTGCCGCCTGCCCTGGGAAGCCTTTCATTTGTTCAGAGACCCTACTGGTCCTGAGCCTTTCTCCAGCAGCTCCTCCCCAGACTAATGCTGCTAGTACCCTCTGCGAGTAAAAAGTCCAGTGCATGGTGTGTATTCTCCCTACACCTGAGTCTTGAGCACTGTAGGAGGCCATGTTCAGCTGCCCTGTTTGGGTGAGAAGCAGGACTGGGTCCCTGGCACAGCCCCTTGCCAGCCTCTCCAGGAAGGCTCCTGCACTGTGGCAGGCTTCAGAGTGAATGGGCATCATGCCAGGGTCTGCACTGCTGGAGCCAGCCCTGCCTGGGCCTCCCACCTCCAGCACAGCTCGTGCCCCCTCCTGGCTCAGTCCAGTCCTCCCACCACTGGCCAGCTGGCTCAAGTTGTGCAGGTCTCTAAGATGTGTATTTGGGCTTTACACGAGGTTTCTCTAGGTGAGATTGAGTCTCAAGAGTGAGAGGGAAACAGGAACGAGTCTATCCTGAGTCTAGGATGGCCTTGGGCCCTCCGATGTTCAGCAGATATTCGTTGAGGGGATGGGTGTGTGAGTGGAGGGATGCCCTGGGGGTCCTGGTTGCTGTGGTTGGGCAGGTTCTGACTAAGCCCCTATGTTTTGCCTGCAAAATCATTAGCAAATCAATGTCAGTATCCAGCTGAGCCTGAAATGGATCAGACAGGCAGTGGGTACAAGGAGGTCACAGGCAGAGGTGTAGGGACTCATGGCAGAGGCGGAACAGAGCTGGGCCCCAGGCAGACTCTGGGAATCTGGGCAAGTTGCTTTTAACTGCAGTTTCCTCTCCTTTCCTTTTTTTTTTTTTTCCAGATGGGGTCTCACTCTGTCACCCAGGCTAAGTTCAGTGGCACGATCTTGGCTCACTACCTCTGCCTTCCCAGGCTTAAGCAGTCCTCCCGCCTTTGCCTCCCAGGTAGCTGGGACCACAGGCATGTGCCACCATGCCAAGCTAATTTTTTTTTTCAAGATGGAGTTTCCTTCTGTTGCCCACGCTAGAGTACAGTAGCACGATCTCAGCTCACTGCAGCCTCTGCAGCCTCTGTCTCCCAGGTTCAAGCAGTTCTCCCTGTCTCAACCTCCCAAGTAGCTGAGATTACAGGTGCCTGCCACTATACCTGGCTAATTTCTGTAGTTTTAGTAGAGATGGGGTTTTGCCCCATTGGCCAGGGTGGTCTTGAACTCCTGACCTCAAGTGATCCGCTCACCTCGGCCTCCCAGTCAGGTGTGAGCCACCACTCCTGGCCTTGGTTTCCTCTCCTTTCTAATGGGAGCAGCAGCCCCCCAAGTCCAACCGCCCGGGGGATGCGCGGGGGTCGGGGGGCATCCTGTCTTAAGTGTGAGTCATCTCCCGGCAGTGTGGCCATCAAAAGCTGTGGCACCTCTGCTTGGGGGCACTCTCTAGCCTTTGTTAGCTGCACAGAGCCTCAGGCTGCTGGCGGGGCTTTTGCTTGTGTTGCCCCAGTTTGTGCCATGGGGAAAGAGAGTCCAGCATCTCTTGTTAAAGCACCACCTCGAGTAGCCCTTATCCTGCCCTGAGCTTTAGATTTTATTTATCTGAGTTATCTGGTTGATCTTGAAATGTTGAATTAAGACTCCTTTCCCATTTCCTACACATTCTGAGAGAATGTGTCAAGTCCAGGGTTGGCAGCTTTGTGTTGGGGTAAGAGAGGTGAGCAGGCGACCAGGATCCCCAGACCATCCCTCAATGAATATCTGCTGAACACCGGACCGGAGGGCCCAAGGCCGTCTTGGACTCAGGGTCGACTCGTTCCTGTTTCCCTCACTCCTGGTACTCAATCCCACTGAAGCTGGGTTTCTCCCCTAGAATGGCCACCTCCCCAGCCTTCACTGTGCCAGGATACGGCAGTGAGCATCACCAGGGGCAGCAGGTATGCAGCTATTGGGCTGTCTTCAGGTATAGTCTGTATCCTGTGAGAAAGGCAGGTGGGTCAAGAGTCTTCTTTTTTGTTTGTTTGAGATGGAGTCTTGCTCTGTCGACTAGGCTGGAGTGCAGTGACACAGTGTCGGCTCACTGCAACCCCCGCCTCCTGGGTTCAAACGATTCTCCTGCCTCAGCCTCCTGAGTAGCTGGGATTACAGGTGCACACAGCCATGCTCGGTCAATTTTTGTATTTTTAGTAGAGATGGGATTTCACCATGTTGGCCAGGCTGGTCTCGAACTCCTGACCTAAACTGATTCACCTGCCTTGGCCTCCCAAAGTGCTGGGATTACAGGCATGAGCCACTGTGCCCAGCCCAAGAGATCTTTTAATAATTATATATTTAAGTGAGGGATGACAGGTTTTGAATTCAGGCATGCTGTCTGCCCAGGAGCCCATGTGTGAATGACTGTGCCTGGCAACTGTCATCAGGCAGTGTGCATTGAATGGGTATTTAGTATAAAGGAGAGTCATCTGGCTGACATGGCTGCTGCCTGTGTTACTTATCTGGAATTAATTGGGGTGCTTCATTTCTCTTTTAAAAGTTGGCAGTGGGCCAGATGCAGTGGTTTACACCTCTAATCATAGCACTTTGGGAGGATTGCTTGAGGCCAGGAATTCAAGACTGACCTGGCCAACATAGCAAGACCCCATCTCTAAAAATATTTTTAAAAGCCACAGCAGGTTGGGGCGGGGTCGGAGAAAAAATAAATACATAAATAATAATAATAAATAAAAGTCAGCAGTCGAGGGTGCACACAGCAATGAATGGAAGCACAATGACTGCATTTGAGGATTTCGTTCAATATCAAATTTAACCTCCCCAAAATGTGCTCTTTTTCCTAACTTTGATTCTCTGCACCCACTAAATTCTGTTTTCTGGGGTTTTTTTTTTTTTTGAGACTCTGTTGCCTAGGCTCACTGCAACTTCCTTCTCCTGGATTCAAGTGATTCTCCTGCCTCAATCTCCCAAGTAGCTGGGATTATAGGCCTGTGCCACCACACCTGGCTAATTTTTGTATTTTTAGTAGAGATGGGGTTTTACCGTGTTGGCCAGGCTTGTTTCGACTTACCTTAGGTGATCCACCTGGCTTGGGCTCCCAAAGTGCTGGAATTACAGGTGTGAGCCACTGTGCCCTGTTGCTTTCACTAAATTCTGCTGGAAAGAGCAGAGTACTCTTTTGACTAGTCAGTCAGCAGTGTCCTGGCCATCTAGCTGAAGGTCTCCCTGTTTCTGGACCTCTGCTTCCCTCCCACCACTGCCAGGGTGGAGCCCCGTCACCACCAAGTTGCTGTCCTGCAGTGGCTGCCTTGCAGCACCAGGTGTGCCCACCTCCCGTCATGGTTACCAGAGCTGTCTTCCTCAAACACAGCTCCAGTGGTGTTGCCCTCAATGTTACGTGGCTCCACGCTGCCACTAGAATAAAGCTCCAGTCTTTGGTGTGGCGCCCAGGGTCTCGCAAACCTGGCGTTCCGGGGCCTCTTGCACTGGGGGCTTCAGCCATTCCTGGCCTTGCCCTTCCCTAACGTACCATGCACGATCGTGCTGCCCATATGCTTCTCTTCCTGTGGCCCAGTATTCCTTCCAGGGCTGCTTTCCTTTCTTCAACCCTTCTTCCTTTGGGACTCAGTTGAGGTTGCCACCTCCCCACTGAATGTTCTTCAGTGACTGAACCCATCATAGCGCTTTTCTACTGTGTTCCCTCTGAGCACTCTGCTTCTGCCTGTCATTTCAGAGCCAAGCATGGTGACGCACACCTGTAGTCCTAGCTGCTCGAGAGGCTGAGGCAGGAGGATTGCTTGAGCCTGAGGAGTTGAGCCCAGTCTAGGCAACAGAGCAAGATCCTGTTTCTTAAAAAAAAAAAAAAAAAAAATTATTTTGGCTTGACTCACATCACTTTTGTTGGAAGTTTACACATGGAGCATGTGGGACTTTACAGGCAGGGACCAATTACTTGGTGACAGTACGTACCCAACAGGATTTTTGTTTTAATTTTGGACAGGATCTCACAATATTGGCCAGGCTGGTCTCAAAATCTGGGCTCCACCAATCCTCCCACATCATCCTCCCAAAGTGCTGGGATTACAGGTGTGTGCCACCGCACCAGCAGGATTTAAAATGTCAAGGAAAGTCAGTACTATTTGTAGCTCCATTTCTGAATAACTCTGGGATGTGAGTTTTGATCCTATATTTGGCCTTGTTACAGGTAATCAAAGATAAAACTGCCTCCCACGCAGGTACAGGATGTCCTCACATACAGTCGCCTGGTGGATGATGCAACTCCCACCCTCCTAGGAAAATTCTCAGCTCTTGCTCTAAGTTGCCATCAGCCTTCCCAGGGCATGAGGCAGATGTTAGGTTTATGAAAACTTGTCCGAGCTATATTTACACATACTCTTTCCTTCAGCCTGGTATTTTCTTTGCAAGCGTCTTCCTGGTTGTATGAGTAATAGCAAGCAGCCTCAGACAGCATGACTTGCGCTCCCTTGGGGACAGTGCTGACCTTGGGCAGCACTAAGTCCTTGTTAGGTCTGGAACATCATCAGTCTTCTTGAAATGACAAGCAGAAATTTTAATTTCAGGCTGGGTGTGTGGCTCACGCTTGTAATCTCAGCACTTTGAGAAGTCAAGGCAGGAGGATCACTTGAGGCCAGAAGTTTGAGACCAGCCTGGCCAACATATCCAAACCCTGTCTCTATTAAAAATACAAAAGTTAGCCAGACATGGTGGCCCACACCTGTAGTCCCAGCTACTCAGGAGGCTGAGGCACGAGAATTGCTTGAACCCAGGAGGCGGAGGCTGCAGTGAGCTGAGATTGTGTCACGGCTGAGCTGAGATGATGCCACTGCACTCCAGCCTGGGTGACAGAGTGAGACTCTGTCTCAAAAAAATAATAATAAATTAATTAAAAAACAAGGCTGGGTGCAGTGGCTCATGCCTGTCATCTCAGCACTTTGGGAGGCCAAGGCAGGTGGATCACCTGAGGTCAGGAGTTTGAGACTAGCCTGGTCAACATGGTGAAACCCATCTCTACTAACAATACAAAAATTAGCCAGGTGTGGTGGCGCACATCTGTAATCCCAGCTACTTGGATGGCTGAGGCACACTCACTTGAACCTGAGAGGCAGAGGTTGCAGTGAGCTGAGATCACGCCACTGCACTCCAGCCTGGGTGCCAGAGCAAGACTCTGTCTCAAAAAAAAAAAAAAGAAATTTTAATTTCAAGGATGAGGATGACTTTAGTTTATCAAATAATGCATATGATTTTACCTTTAATTTTTTTCTTTTTTTTTTTTCGTTATCTCCAGTAGTGGCTATAAGCAAACCTTTAATTTTTCTTAAAGATACAGCATCCCGCTTCTTTCTGCCCCTATACAAATTACCAGAGCAGCTGCTGCTATGGGATTAAATTAAAGGAATTCTTAAATGGTTGGCTACTAACCCAGTTGTAGAGATTGAATATGGAATTTTGTAGTGATTTATTATAATCCTAGTTTTTGGAAGAAAATTTGCATCACTTAGCGGATATTTAAGATGCTTATAACATTTCATTTCCCCTACACATAAATATGCATTATGTCAGGCATTGGAATGTTTAGCAAACTAATGAAATTTGTAATTTAATTTATCAGGTCACAGCATTTAATGAAGAACTATTCAGTGTCAGTTTATGCCGTTAGGTAACAAACAAGATTACATTATTCAGTAATTTATACAGAAAAGCATTTTATAAAGAGTAAAGCATCAGATAAATGCCACTTTTTGTTTTAAAATAGTATGTTTAAGAAATAATCCTAAAGGGAAAAGGTCTGCTTTGTCAAATAAAGTAATTAAAGCATTTTTTAAAAAACAGGAATAAAAATAAGGACAAAACAAGGACAGGCAGGAAAATATCAGTGTGTTTGCATCAGCCAGGCTGAGCTGTGCTTCAGGAGCAAGCCCCAGATATCAGCGACTTCACACACTGAACCATACAGCATCTGTCTTCTTCCAGGGCAGTGGTCCTCCAGGCGGTGGCTGCCTGATCTGCCTGCTTTGCTCTGCGGCTCCACTATCTTGGTTCCTTCTGCTCAGAGCCCGTTGCCAGAACTGGTTGTGGGGTCCTGCCTAACTCTAAGGGAATGTGAGGGAGCCATGGAGTGTTTGGGGGGGGCAGTGGTCTCTGCACCACGTTCACCACATCCTGACCACCTCTTCTGTGAAACAGGCTCACAACTCATTCGTCCAGGTGGCCTGGGTGAGACTCTGAGGCAGGAAAGCCCTCAGTTCAGCTTTGTCATCTTTAACCTGTCTCTTCAATTCGGAAGAAGCTGGTTTATACACTGGAGCACATCATCTAGGAGTCCTTTCTATGTGTTCTGAAAGGATGTTGACTGTGTCATGTGAGCTCTGTGTTCTGTGAGCAGTGTTGTTGCTGCCAACTCTGAGACGCTGGCCCAGTGTGTTTTTGTCACCACGTGACTCTGTTAGCATGATCACTGCTGCCTGTAGTTCTTCTTAGAGCCAGGTTGAAGACTCTAATGCAAAATTGTTTCTTAATTAGCATTTGTTTCTTAGCTATTTCTAGAGTTGCTGCTGAAGGTACTTTATTTTGACTGGTACAGATCTTTGCATATGTCATATTAGAGTTCCAGGGAGTTCTGTTTAAACTCCCTGGTAAAATATTCTGTACAAGATCAAGGAAGGAGAAAATACAGGTAATTTTTGGAATCGAGAAATTGTCATCTTTAGAAAATACACAAAGGAATAATGATAACTTTTTATAGCAGTGAATTAATAGTTTTAGGTTGATGTCATGACTGCAGGCACATGACGAGATGTTCACGTGGCAGAGTCATGGCTCTGTGTTTTGCTGCACTCTGTGGGCTGTCATCTGATACCAGTGACAACTGTGCGGGGGCGGCACCTCCCGGTTCTGCACCCAGCGTGGGGCGCCCTCCACCTGCCCTCCTCTGGCAGCACCACCAGCTCATGGAGCTGCGCACCTATTACTCCCTGGTTGAAAGTCAAAATAACCTGTCAAAATTAAAAGCTGCTCATCAAAAAACACTATTCAGAAAATAAAGCAAACCACAGACTAGATTCACAACGCACATATCTGAAACAAGGTTGGTGCCTGCGACATACAGAGAACTGTAACTCAGCAGTCAGGAGACAGTCCATTTTTAAATGAACAAAATGTTCATTTTTTTGAACAGGCATTCACAAAAGAAGTCATACAGATGCCCATAGCTTATTAGAAGATTCCCAGCATCATTCCTTAGCAGGAAAAGGCAAATTAAAGCCACCACAGGATACAACCTCCCTCCTGGAACAGCGGTCATGGAAAAGGTTCAAGGGTGCAGGCAGCCAGAACTCACAGACACGGCCGTGGGCATAAGCATAGGACAGCCATTCGGGAAACAGGTGGTTTCTTTAAAAATGAAACAGGGTGGGCACAGTGACTCACACCTGTAATCCCAGCACTTTGGGAAGCTGAGGCAGGTGGATCACCTGAGGTCAGGAGTTCAAGACCAGCCTGGTAACAAGGCAAAACCCCGTCTCTGCTAAAAAAAAAAAAAAAAAAAGAATAGCCAGCTGTGGTGGTGGGTGCCTGTAATCCCAGCTACTTGGGAGGCTAAAGCATGAGAATCACTTGAATGTGGGAGGTGGAGGTTACAATGAGCCAAGATTGTGCCAGTGCACTCCAGCCTGGGTGACAAAGTGAGACTCTGTCTCAAAAAAAAAAAAAAAAAAAGAAACAGTCACCTATCCTACGGCCAGCAAGTCTACTTCCAGGCATTTATTCAAGGAAATCAACACGTGTTAAAAAAAAAAACCTCCCACGAGAGTGATTATGGCCATGTCGCTCCTAATAGTGCACAGTTCATCAGCAGGTGAACGGAGAACCTTGCCTTGTCATGTGTGTGCAGTGAAGTCATGCGTGGTGATGAACAGGAGTGGCACCGGCACCGTGGTAACACTCCCCTGCATGGCGCTGTATGAAGGAAGCCCAACGCCAGAGCATGCATGCTGCGATTCTGCTCTGGGAACCTCTAAAATAGACTGAACTCACCTGTGTGAGAGAAGTCAGTTCAGCAGGCTGGGCACCGCGGCTCAAGCCTATAATCCCAGCACTTTGAGAGGCCGAGGTGGGTGGATCACCTGAGGTCAGGAGATTAGCCTGGCCAACGTGGTGAAACCCCATCTCTACTAAAAATATAAAAATTAACTGGGTGTGATGGCAGGTGCCTGTAATCTCAGCTACTCTGGAAGCTGAGGCAGAAGAATTGCTTGAAGCCAGGAGGCTGAGGCTGCAGTGAGCGGAGATCACACCACTGCACTTCAGCCTGGGCAACAGAGCGAGACTGTCCCAAAAAAAAAAAAAACCCAGGAGGCAGAGGTTGCAGTGAGCCAAGGTTACACCACTGCACTCAAGCCTGGGCAACAGAGCGAGTCTCGGCCTCACAAAAAAAAAAAAAAAGAAGTCAGTTCAGCAGTTGCCTCAGGGTAGAGGGCATTGACCAGAAGGGAGCTAAGGGAACTTTTTGGGGTGACAAAAGTTTAAAACTTTGGGGCAGGCATGGTGGTTTACACCTGTAATCCCAACACTTTGGGAGGCTGAAGTGGGTTGATCACTTGAGGTCAGGAGTTCGAGACCAGCCTGGCCAACATGGTGAAACCCCGTCTCTACTAAAAATACAAATATTAGCTGGGCATGGTAGCGCAATGTCTGTAATCCCAGCTACTTGGGAGGCTGAGGCATGAAAATTGCTTGAACCCAGGAGGTGGAGGTTCTAGTGAGCCAAGATTGTGCCACTGAATGCCAGCCTAGATGACAGAACAAGACTCCATCTCAAAAACAAAACAAAAAAATCAACTGGACTTAGCCCTGAAGATCTGTGCATTGCGCTGTAGGGAAAGTCTCAGAGGTCAGAGGTTGCTGATTCAGAGGAGCCAGGCTGACCCAGGTCCAAATCGTAGATCCTCCTCTGCCTCCGTGACTGGCTGCCTCCTGCCATGCGGCCCTCAGCAGATCTCTTTCTGGCTGAGTCCCAGTGGTCTCATGGGTAAAGTGGGACAATACTCACCATGTGTCATTGTTGTGGGGTTTGAGATGAGTGTATGAAGACCTGTCTGACAGCCTGTCCATAGCAGCTACTCAGGAACTGTTGACTGCTGTTCTTTTAGCCAGACTATTATCAGAGGTAATTTCTATTTTTTAAAATCTTCCCATTTCCTTTCCTCTTACAATCAGTCTCAATAGCAATGAGAAAGAAATAAAAATGAATATTATGTGGGAGACTTGGTTTTGGTTTTTTGTTTGTTTGTTTTTTCGAGATGAGTCCTCACTCTGTCACCCAGGCTGAAATGCGGTGGCACCATCATGGCTCACCGCAGTCTCAACTTCCTCGGCCCAAGCGATCTCAGCCTCCCAAATAGCTGGGACTACAGGCATGTGCCACCACACCCAACTCATCTATGTGTATTTTGTAGAAACAGGGTCTCACTATGCTGCCCAAGTTGGTCTTAAACTTCTGGTTTCAACTGATCCACCCGCCATGACCTCCAAAAGTGCTAAGATTACAGGTGTGTGCCACCGTGCCCAGTCAGTTTAATTCTAGTTAAGATCAAGATTATCTGTAAATATGAGTTCCCTCTCTGCAGATCCAGAATTTACTGGCATTAGTTGCGTGTCTGAGGAAGCTGGCGATGGGACCCACATGGAGATACCAATCGCAGGGCTTGGTGATTCAGGACACTGTGCTGGCAGAATCTTGACTGCTTTGCCTGTTGCCTGGAAGAGGTGCCGTGTGGTGCCTGGCAGGTGGCAGAGTGGCCAGAGGCTGTCATAACTCCCATGAGTTACAGTGTTCTCAAGCCCAGCCAAGTCCACGTAGCCAATGTGGATGGACTAGGGCAGATCAGATGACTCAGTGTCCAAGTTGAGTTGCAAATGCAGCCTCCTTTCTTTCTCTGAAGTAGAAAATCAAAGTTCATAGATTAGATAGTCATTGTACAAAAGGAATTACAACGTGTGTACTTTTCTTTGTCTACAGGAGCTGTAAAGTTGACAAGCTTGGCATGTGGAAATCAGCACATCTGGGCCTGTGATTCCAGGGGTGGAGTTTACTTCCGTGTAGGGACTCAGCCTCTCAATCCCAGTCTCATGCTTCCAGCCTGGATAATGATTGAGCCACCTGTCCAGGTAAGCAGAAGTTAGCTGGTGGGAACTCATTGCTCAGTAAGACAGAAACCGTGAGGATGCTGGGTCTGGGAAATAGATCCCCTAGGCCTCCCAGCAAATGCCAGGAACCATGCCCCCAGAGTCTCCACACTCTTGCTCGCGGACATCACACTTGGAATTCGGTATTTGTGAAGTTTAGAGCTGAACAGATTGTTACAGATTAGGAGTCAACACATATTTTTTCTCTTTCAAAATAAAAATATCTTGCTTCTGACTTTTTACTAAGTGAATATTACTTTTTAAATCTGCCTGTATATATTGGAACCTCTATTTTATAATAATAATAGTGATAATAAATCAGTACCCAAAAGTATAAAGAAGAAAGTAAAAATCTCTTCGAATCTTGTCATGGAGAAAATGCCAAGTGCCTCTCCCGGTTTGTTGAAGAAATTCCATTTCCTGCCCAGCCCACCCCTGGCCAGCTCCTGCCTGTTTCAGCTGACAGCGCATCCCAGGACAGCGTCTGTGCTCTCCTGACTCTTCCAGCACTCAGCTCACAAGCAGAAGTCTGATTTTAATGTACTATCTAGTTACCATTGAAGATCCCACAGACGTGGTTCCCGTGCTGAATAGATTTCTGTTGCAGTTCATAACTAGGGTCTGTGGTTTTCTTTTCTTTTTTCTTTTTTAATTTTTTTATTTTTTCCTTTTTTTTGTTTTTGTTTTTTTTGGGGGCGGGGGGGTTTGGTTTTTTGGTTTTTTTGTTTTTTTTTCAGGGGCTGTGGTTTTCTGAGACTTGTTTGCCCAGACTCCTGCTAGGCCCCTTTGGTAACTGCTGGGAAACAGGTGAAGGTGCCATGTGTGTACACAGCAGTGGGGAGGGAGGAATGGTTCCTTGTTGGGCGAGAAACCTTCAGTGAAGTTAGAAAAGAGATAGAGTCGGATAAATGCCTTTGTGTATAACTATCCATGTTTTGGGCATGGCGAGGCCTCAGGGATGAGGACACCAGTCCCGCCCACCGGCCCTGGGGAGTGTGGCTGGTGGGAAACCCTTTACTGAAATCACTATTCAGCTCCAGAGCTCTGTGGAGGTCACCACTAGCGGTCATGGCCACAGGGAGGCTTCTCGTCCTCATTGGTGGGTCTTCCTCCTCCACAGGATTGTGAGGATGATAATGTCTCTGACAGCACTTTGCGGATGATACAGCACTGTGCAAACATGAGGTTGTACCTAATGAATTACAATGCACGCTCCCTTTTCCCTCCACACATAGTGACATACTCACAGTGGCACACAGGGAGCAGTCCACCCTGCAGAGAAGAGCCTTTTTAACTGCCATTGTTCAGCACTGCTGGGGTGCAGTGATGATGAAAAGCAAGCCACTTGTCATTAGTTTCATTATTGTTCTTAAATTCTCTGGTCACCTTCACCCAAGTGGACTCCTCTGACACATCACTGTCGATAGGTTCTTTTTTTCCTTCTAACCCTTTATATTCTTCCTTTTAAGTTATAACCCGTGGCCGGGCGCAGTGGCTCACGCCTGTAGTCCAAGCACTTTGGAGGCCAAGGCAGGCGGGTCACCTGAGGTTGGGAGTTCAAGACCGCCCTGACCAACATGGTGAAACCCTGTCTTAAAAAAAAAAAAAAGTTATAACCCTTGTAGCATAAAAATTCAGCCTTCTACAGTATGCAGCTCAGGGTTTCTAGCATATTCACAGAGTGTGCAACAGTTAGGACTAGCCAATTTCAGAATGTTTCATCACTCCTAAAAAAAGAAAACCCTTACCCATTAGCAGTCACTTCCTGCTCTCACAGAACCCCCAGCCCTTCCGCCCATGGCAGCCACTGATCTACTTTCTAGTTCTATGGCTTTGCCTAGTCTAGACATTTTATATAAATTGAATCACATAATATGTGGCTTTTTTATCTGACATCTTGCACTTTGTATCATGTTTCAGAGTTCATCCATGTTGTAGATATATCAGTTAATTACTTTTTTCCACTAAATAACAGTTCTTTTGTGTGGATAAGCCACATCAGTTTATCATTTCACCAGTGGATGGACATTTGGATTGTTTCTGCTTATTTGGCTACTGTGAATAATGCTGCTGTCAACATTTGTGTGCAAGTCTTTAGGGAGGTTGTATGTTCTCAGTTCTGTTGCATGTCTGCCTGTAAGTGGAATTGCAGGCCATATGGGGATTCTGTGTTGAACTTATTATTATTATTTTGATGAAGTCTCCCTCTCGCCCAGGCTGGAGTGCAGTGGCACGATCTCAGCTCACTGCAACCTCTGCCTCCCAGGTTCAAGCAATTCTCCTGCCTCAGCCTCCCCAGTAGCTAGGGCTGCAGGCATGTGCCACCACACCTGGCTCATTTTTGTATTTTTAGTAGAGACGAGGTTTCACCGTATTGGTCAGACTGGTCTTAAACTCCTGACCTCATGATCCACCTGCCTCAGCCTCCCAAAGTGCTGAGATTATAGGCATGAGCCACCGCGCCTGGCCATGTTGAACTTTTTAAGGATGTCAAAGTATTTTTCACCGTGGCCACACCATTTTGTGTTCTACCAGCAAGATATACGAGTTTTTGTTTTTCCCATCCTCACCAAAAACAAATTTTATCGAATTTTTTTTTTCTTTTGAGACAGAGTTTTACTTTTGTTGCCCAGTCTGGAGTGCAATGGCGCGATCTTGGCTCACTACAACCTCCACCTCCTGGGTTCAAGCAATTCCCCTGCCTCAGCCTCCCAAGTATCTGAGACTACAGGCACATGCTACCATGCCCAGGTAATTTTTTTTTGTATTTTTAGTAGAGACGGGGTTTCACCATATTGGCCAGGCTGGTCTCAAACTACTGACCTTTGGAGATCCACCCACCTTGGCCTCCCAAAGTGCTAGGATTACAGGTGTGAGCCACCTCACCCAGCCCTTACTGTTGAGTTTTATATAAGAGTTCTTTATGTATTCTGCGTATTAGACCATTACGAGATATATGATTTGCAAGTATTTTCTTCCATTTTGTGCATTGTCTTTTATTTTCTTTATGATCTTTGATGCACAAATATTTTTATTTTGATGAAGTCCAGTTTATGTTTTCTTCAGTTGCTTCTGCTATTAGTTGCCTAGTCTAAGGTCACAAAGATTGACCCCTGTTTTCTTCCAGCAGTTTTATAGTTTTAGCTCTTACATTAAGTGCTTTATCCATTTTGAGTTAATTTTTGTATATGGTATGAGATAGGTGTCCAGATGCATTCTTTTCATGTGAATATCCAATTGTACCAGCCCCATTTATTGAAAAGACTATTCTGTTTGCATTAAATTATCTTAATATCCTTGTCAGAATCAATGATCATAAATATAAGGGGTTACTACTGCACTCTTAGTTCTATCCCAGTGATCTGTGTATCTATCCTTATCCTAACACTGTCCGGATTAGTTAGCTTGGTCGTAAATTTTGAAATCAGGAAGTATGAGTCCTCCAACTTTTTCTTTTTCTAGATTGTTTTGGCTACATGAAGTCCCTTCTACATCCATGTGAATTTTAGGATAAGTTTATCAATTTCTGCAAAAAAAAAAAAAACAAACAAACCAAAAAAACAAAAAACTAATGAATTTTGAAAGGAATTGTGTTGAATCAGTAGAACAATTTGGAAAATGTTCCAGTCTGTGAACATGGGATTTCTTCCCATTTATTTAGATCTTTGCTTTCCTTCATCAATGTTCTGTAGCTTTCAGAGTATATGTTTTATTCTGCTTTTGTTAAATTTATTTCTGAGTTCTTTATTTCTTTTGATACTATTGTAACTGTAATTGTTTTCTTCATTTTCAGATTGCTCATTGCTAGCATAGATTTTTGTATAGTGATCTTGTGTCTGGCAACCTTGCTAAACTTGTTTATTTGGTCTAACAGGTTTTTGTAGATTGCTTTGCATTTCCCATAGATGAGATCATGGCTTCTGATATGGGCTGCCAGTAGAGATCATTTTACTTCTTCCTTCCGATCTGGATGTATTTTATTTTATTGTCTTGCCTGATTGCCCTGGCTGGAATTTCTAGTACAGTGTTGAATAGAAGTGAGAGTGGGCATCCTTGTCTTGTTTCTGATCTTAAGGGGAAGGCATCCAGTTTTTTACCATTAAATATGATGTGAGCAGCTGGGTGAGGTGGCTCATACCTATAATCCCAGAACTTTGAGAGGCTGAGGTGGGCGGATCACCTGAGGTCAAGAGTTTGAGACCAGCCTGACCTACATGGAGAAACCCCGTCTGTACTCAAAATACAGTATTAGCTGGGTATGGCAGCGCATGCCTGTAATCCCAGCTACTCCGGAGGCTGAGGCAGGAGAATCACTTGAACCTGGGAAGCGGAGGTTGCGGTGAGCCGAGATCACACAATTACACTCCAGTCTGGGCAACAAGAGCAAAACTCCATGTCAAAAAAAGTAATAATTATACACACACACACAAACACACACACACACACACACACACACACACACACACAGATATATACATGATGTGAGCTTTGTGTTTTCTTAGGTTCCTTTTATTAAGTTGAAGTTCCCTTCTATCCGTAGAAGGAATTCTAGGAGTTCCTTTCTGTTCCTAGTTTATTGAGTGTTTTTTATGATGAAAGGGTGTTGGGTTTTGTCAAATGCTTTTTCTATGCCTATTGAGATGGTCATGTGGGTTTTTTCCTTTATTAATATGATACATTATACTGGTGGAGTTTTACATGTTGAAACACATTTTCATTCCTGGGATAAATCCCAGTTGGTCATGACATGTAATCCTTTGTATGTATATGTTGCTGGATTTGTTTTGTTGAGAATTTTGTGTCTGTATTCATGAGAGATATTGGTCTTTGGTTTTCTTTTCATGTGTTTGTCTGGTTTTGGTATCAAGGTAATGCTGGCCTCATAGAATGCATTGGGAAGTGTTTCCTTCTTTTCTGCTTTTGGGAAGAGTTTCTGAAAGATTGGTGTTATTTTTTAACATTTGTTAGAATTCATCATCCCATCCATGAATTCATGTAGCCATGTAGGCCTCAGCTTTTTCTATGGGAAATTTTTTTGATCACTGGTTCAATCTTTTTATTCGTTATAGGTCTATTCAGAATTTTTTTTTTTTTTTCTTTGAGATGGAGTCTCACTCTGTTGCCCAGGCTGGAGTGTGTTGGCACGATCTCAACTGACTGCAACCTCCATCTCCTGGGTTCATGCAATTCTCCTGCCTCAGCCTCCCTAGTAGCTGGGACTGCAGACATGCACCACCACACCTGGGTAATTTTTGTATTTTTAGTAGAGACAGGGTTTCACTACGTTGGCCAGGCTAGCCTTGAACTCCTGACCTCAAATGATCCACCTGCCTCAGCCTCCCAAAATCTAGGATTATAGGCATGACCCACTGTGCCCAGCCTATTCATTCAGCATTTTCTTTTTCTTTTTTTTTTTTTGAGATGGAGTTTCGCTTTTGTTGTCCAGGCTGGAGTGCAATGGCACCATCTCGGCTCACTGCAACCTCCGCCTCCCAGGTTCAAGCAATTCTGCCTCAGCCTCCCAAGTAGCTGGGGTTACAGGCCTGCATCACCACATCTGGCTAATTTTGTATTTTTGGTAGAGATGGGGTTTCACCATGTTGGTCAGGCTGGTCTTGAACTCCTGACCTCAAGTGATCCACCCGCCTCAACCTCCCAAAGTGCTGGGATTACAGGCATAAGCCACTGCGTCCGGCCTGTATTTCTTTTTGATTCAATCTGAGTATTTTATTTTTTCTAGGAATTTGTTCATTTCATCTATTTTTTCTAATTTTGGGGATCCAATTGTTCACAGTATTCTTCTTCAATACTTTTTATTTCTGTGAAGTTGGTGGTAATGTCCCCTCTTTCTGATTTTAATAATTTGACTTGGCTGGGCACAGTGGCTCATGTCTGTAATCCCACTTTGGAAGGTTAAGGCAGGAAGATTACTTGAACCTAGGAGTTCAGGACCAGCCTGGGCAACATAGCAAGACATCATCTCCACCAAAATAAATACATAAATAAAATAACCTGGGCCTGGTAGTGCACCTCTAGTCCAAGCTACTCAGAGGCTAGGGTAGGAGACTTGCTTGAGCCCAGGAGTTCAAGGCCGCAGTGAGCTGTGATTGCCAATTTTATTGCCAGTTGCCACTGTACTCCAGCCTGAGCAACAGAACAAGACTCAAATAATAATAATAATAATTTCGATCTTCTTTCATTTTTTCTTAGTCAGTCTAGCTAAAGGTTTGTTGATTTTGTCGCTCTTCAAAACACTTCATTTTGGTTTTCTTTCTTTTTCTCTGTTGTTTTTCTGTTCTCTGTTTCTTCTATTTCCGCTCTGTTGCTTCCTCTACACATTCTTGTACACAGTACTTTGCTTGATGGAGATATTCTTCTGGTAGCTCCAAGGAATATTTGTCACAATTATCACATACATGTGGACGACCTGTGGTAACATTGGACAATAAAGTTTGTAGGATCCCAGTCCAGAGGCAGGCCAGTGTTAGTAAAGGGCTGCTGAGTGCAAGAACAAGATTTGCAGGACATGTTGTGGCAAAGAACGTCGTTGAGTGGGTTGAGCGCCCATGTGCCTTGCCTCCTCCTTTTCCCAGCAAGCCAGAGGCCAGGGTGCCGGAGAGGAGGGCAGGCAGTGAGCTGCCAGGCTTGGTCCTCAGTGGGGCTGGAGCCACCCTTGCCTCCGCTCGTGTGCACCTCTCTGCAGCCATGGGGCCGCACAGGTACCTAGCAAAGGGTTATGTGGAGAACTGTGTCCAAACACAAATTCCCATCCCTGTCTCCATGTAGACTCTAGAATAACCTCTAGGAAGCAAAGCTAAAATGGGGGAAGAGAACTTTGCTTAAAGTGCTCTATTGACTGTGGTGATCAACAGCTTTTCCCAGGAAAATGGCCAAAATAGAACAAATTCACATGAAAGGACCTCAGAGCTGTGCCCTGAATAAAGTAGTGATTGCTAAATGGGATGTTAAGCATTAACTATTTCAAGTAGTTCTGCTGAATAGAGCCACATTTTCTCATTCAGTTAGCTTTTAGTGTGCTACAGAAGACTCACTTTGCCATGGATTCTGTAGATACAAAATGCTTTTCAAGTTGGTTTCTGTGGGAAGGAAATCAGGCTTCACATGTGCACAGACCTTTCTACTGCACTTTGCCAAGCACTGCCTTATCCTTAAGCCTTTTTTACCCCAGAAAATAGGAAAGCCAGAAAATAGAATAGTTCTCCCTACTTTACAAGGAAATCTGTTACCCAGACAGTTGATCAACTTGCCTAGGAACCCAAACCTGGTGTGTGCCAAGCCCAGGCAGGGCCCCAGGCCCCAGCTCACAGGTGCTGCCCCTGCTGAGGCTCCCCTGGGCTGAGGAAGGCGAAGTGAAGACAGGCTCTGCTGCCATGCACTCACCTTGTGCCAGGCTAATGCCTGAAGCACACCTATCCATCAGTCCTCACATCAGCCTGGGAAGTGGCTGCTTCTGTCCCCATTTGACAGAGGAGAAAACCCTAGCTTAGGGTTCAGAAAGTTGCCCGCGGCCTCATAGCGGGCAGGCAGCAGAACTGGGACATACACCCAAGTGTGTGATACCTGCCCCTGCCCCTCCCGTGGCTCTGAGGCCCACGGCCTGGGCCAGGACCAACTGCAGGATGGCAGCAAGCGCCAGGTTATGGCAACATGTCCTAGGCTCAGGGACCTCACACGTGGTATTTTAGGACAAAGCCTAACACACTCGAATCTTCAAATGGCAGAGGGTCCTGAAAATGAGTCCAGGAGTGAGGAAAGACAGGGGCTCACTCAGAGGACTGGAATGTCGGATGAGTTCGTCGACTCTGAGGATTGGAGAATGGGTGGGTATGTATTTTGATGATGTTTAACGTCTTTCGAACTTGTTTTATTTGTTCTTTGACTTGAGCCTCTTCATCTGCATAGAGGATGTATTTGCAGTGGAAATAGAAACGGAGGCAGGGGATAGATGCTCATGGCACGTGAAGCCACAGAGATCTTTTAAAATTAGTGTCAGCTTCTCAGTTTTGTCTCTTATTCTCTTCTCTGGGAAGATACCCCTCCTGTAGTAGTTTTGCAGTAAAGTTTTAACAAAGTACTCAAAACAAATGGCTCAGTTTTCAGACTTGCTAACACTTGGAAGGGTTTGAAGAAAATATTTATAGTGTGTTTACCATCTTCAGAGTCTGGAGTTTGCTGTTTGAGTTAGAGAATTTTCTGTCCGTGTTAGAGGTACCTCTCATGCAAGCATAGTTGGTGCGAATTTTCTCATTCTGTGTGCCCCATGTGCTTGAGTAGAAGAGACGTCTGTTCTTACTGTGCTTACGGTGGACTCTGAAATGGAAGCTATGGTGTGCTTCCAATTTTGTAAAACAAAACTAAAATCCCACTAGGCTGGGTGCAGTGGCTCATGCCTATAATCCCAGCACTTTGGGAGGCCAAAGTGGGAGGATCACTTGAGCCTGAGTGTTCAAAATCAGCCTAGGCAACATAGTGAGACCTCATCGCTGCAAGTTATTTTAAAAATTAGCCAGGTGTGGTGGCTTAGACCTGTGGTCCCAGCTACTCAGGAGGCTGAGGTGGGAGGATCACTTGAGCCAAGAAGGTCAAGGCTGCAGTGAGCTGTGATTGCACCACTGTACTGCAGCCTGGGCAACAGAGCAAGACCCTGTCTTACTCAATTAATAAACATAAAAAATACATGAGGAGAAATGCCAGATATAGGTGACGGGATGGAGAGAGCAAACCACCTTGCCATGTGTGTACCTATGCAACAATCCTGTATGATCTGCACATGTACCCTAGAGCCTAAAGTACAGTAAAAAAAAAAAAAAAAAAAAAAAGCCATAACTTAAAAATGAATTTAAAAATAAATAAACAAAATAATAATAAATTAAAAAAATAACTTCCCACTGAAAACCTAGAAGAAACTACAGCAAAGATGACTATTTTGATCCAGGGATTATGAGTGATTACAATACTCTTCTCTATTTACCATATTTTCCCATAACAGGCAGAAAATTTTTTTTCATAATCAGGGAGAAAAATATGTGTATTTTATAAGGGACCCATCTTCTATGGGTCGGTGAACAACCTTTCTTCTCCAACGCACTTCTCTGACCTACCCAGCTCATATAAAGCTGAATCCCAGTAGGTCCCTCCTTCCCTCTCCCCTAAGATTTTAGAGCCAGAAGGAGACTGGAAGACACCTAACCTTGCCACTCAACCTCTACAGGTGAGGAAAGCAAGGCCTGGTAAAAGCGAGGTTCCTGGTCTCAGGGTGGCCAGTGGTTGTGCCTGGACTCCTTAGCCCCTCATCCTCAAGGCCCACAGTATATGGAGCAGTGGCAAAGGCAGTCCCATCCAGGGACACTCACAGGCTACCCTAGAGACACACATGCAGACTCCTGGCCCCTGTGCTTCTAGAGCTGTGGGCAGAGTGCCGTGAATCCAGCTGGAAAGGGCCTTGGAGTGGTCAGAGGATCTCAAAGGAGGCGGCACTGGTACAAGAAAGGCAAGTAGCAGTGTGGCAGGTAGGACAGAGGATGTTCCAAGCAGAGGGGACAGGAAATATAGGCACTCAGCAGAAGGCACCCTTGCCCAGGGTGCAGGAAGGGGCTATATTGGGAGGCCAGCAGAGGCCAGAGCAGGGAGTCCTGAGCTGATACGCTGGCATTGCTCCTGAAAAGCTTGAAGAGCTTGAAGCCAGGCAGGTGGCCTGGTTAGACCATGTTTGAGGAAGAAGCCTGTGACACAATTTCCTGTGACCAGCCAGGGGGTCTTCTGCTGGATGGATCACATGCACCCATAAGTAGGTCATATACCCAGGAGTGTTTTGCCTCAGATATGGAGCAGAACTAGCCTGACACTAAATGCAGCGCTGGTCCTCCCTACCGGAGCTTAAAAGCAAGACTCCAAAGAATCAGACTGTTTAACTTAACAGCATCTCAGAACAAAGCTCAAGAATATTTACAGATTGCAAAAATATCCAACATCAACAAGGTAAAATTCACATGGGCAACCAATTAACATTTACCCGGCAAGCAGAGAAGCAGGAAAATACGACTTCCAATGAAGAGGGAAGAAATCCATCAATAGGAGCTGACCCAGAAATGATACAGATGGTAAGTTTCCTAGACGAGACATTAAAACAGTTGTTATACTCTTATGTACTCAAGAATCTAGTAGAGAGATTCAACCTGTTAAGCAGAAAAATGCGAGATACAAAAACTTCAGGCTAGGCAAGGCACACAGCGGCTCACACCTACAATCTCAGCACTTTGGGAGGCCGAGGTGGGCAGACCAGCTGATGTCAGGAGTTCAAGACCAGCCTGGCCAACATGGCAAAACCTCATCTCTACTAAAAATACAAATATTAGCCGAGCGTGGTGGTGCACACCTGTAATCTTAGCTACTCAGGAGGCTGAGGCAGGAGAATCGCTTGAACCTGGGAGGCAGAGGTTGCAGTGAGCTGAGATTGCATCACGGGACTCCCGCCTGGGTGACAGAACAAGACTCTGTCTAAAAAAAAAAAAAAAAAAAAAAAAAAAAACCAGGCCAGGCATGGTGGCTCATGCCTGTAATCTCAGCACTTTGGGAGGCCGAGGCAGGTGGATCACCTTAGGTCAGGAGTTTGAGATCAGCCTAACATGGTGAAACCCTGTCTCTACTGAAAATACAAAATTAGCAGGTGTGGTGGCACGCACCTATAATCCCAGCTACTTGGGAGGCTGAGGCAGGAGAATCGCTTGGACCTGGGAGACGGAGGTTGCAATGAGCTGACATCACGCCACTGCACTGCAGCCTGGGCAACAAGAGCGAAACTCCATCTCAAAACAACAGCAACAACAACAATAAAAACCTCCAGGCTGGGTGTAGTGGCTCATGCCTGCAATCCCAGCACTTTGGGAGACTGAGCTGAGAAAATTGCTTGAGCTCAGGAGTTCAAGATAAGCCTGAGCAAGATGACAAGACCTCACCTCTAAAAAAAACAAAAACAAAACTTCAATCAAACTTGTAGGGATTAAAATTGCAATGTCTGAGCTGAAAAATACACTGGATGAGATTAATGGCAGCATAGAAATTGCAGAAGAAAAGAGTAGTGAGCCTGAAGACACAGCAGTGAAAAACGCATCCACATTGAAGCCCAGAGAGAAAACAGATTGGCAAATGTTCAGAGAATCAGTGAGCACAGACCCCTTCAAGTGGCCTCACATAAATTAAATCAAAGTCTTAAAAGAAGGAAGAAGGGTAACAGGAAAAAAAAAGATTTAAAGAAGAAATACAGCTGAAAGTTGTCCAAATTTGATGAAATAATTATGCTGAGTCAAGATGCCAAAGAATATATACTGTATCATTTTTTTTATGTAAAATTTCGCCAGGTGCAGTGACTCATGCCTGTAATCCCAACATTTTGGGAGGCTGAAGTGAGCAGATCTCTTGAGCCCAGGAGTTTGAGACCAGCCTGAGCAACATGGCAAAACCCCATCTGTACAACAAATACAAAAAGCAGCTGAGTATGGTGGTGCACGCTTGTGGTCCCAGCTGCTTGGGAGGCTGAGGTGGGAGGATCCCTTCAGCCCAGGAGGCAGAGACTGTAGTGAGTCATGATGGCTGTCACTTCACTCCAGCCTGGGTGACACAGCAAGACCCTGTCTCCAAAAAAACCTCATTTATATAAAATATTTAAAAATGCTAACACAGGCTGAGTGTGGTGGCTCATGCCTGTAATCCCTACAATTTGGGAGGCCAAGGTGGGCAGACAAAGTCTTGGTATATTGCCTAGGCTGGTCTTGGACTCCTGGCCTCAGGCAAACCTCCTGCCATAGCGTCCCAAGGTGCTGGGATTACAGACAGCCACCATGCCCGGCCTCTGTAGAGTTGTTGTAAATATTAAAATGAAAACCAAAAAATTTAAATGGGCCGGGGATGGTGCCTTATGCCTATAATCCTAGTACTTTGGGAGGTTGAGGCAGGTAAATTGCTTGAGCTCAGGAGTTTGAGACCAGCTTAGATATTATCATGAAACCCCATCTCTATAAAAATACAAAAAATTAGCCAGGGTGGTGGCATGTGCCTTTAGTTCCAGCTACTCGGGAAGTTGAGGCTGCAGTGAGCTGTGATCATGCTAGTGCACTCCAGGCTGGGTGACATAACAAGACCCTGTCTCAAAAAAGGAAATTTAAATGAACATTATAGGATACCCTACATGGTGTTGGATTTGCAGAGGCAACAGAAATGAGTGAAGCTGGCTGAGCATGGCGGCTCACACCTGTAATCCCAGTACTTTGGGAAGCCAAGGCAGGTGGATCACCTGAGCTCAGGAGTTTGAGACCATCCTGAGAAACATGATGAAATCCCATTTCTACCAAAACTACAAAAAATTACCCGGCTTTGGTGGATCACACCAGTAATCCCAGCTACCCAGGAGGCTGAGATGGGAGCATTGCTTGAGCCCAGGAGGTGGAGGTTGCAGTGAGCTGAGATCATGCCACTGCAATCCAGCTTGGGTGACAGAGTAAGACCCTGTCTCAAAAAAAAAAAAAAAAGGAAATGAGTGAAGCTGTTTTTGGAGTTAAGTGACTAAAAGTTAAATGACCAAAAGAAGAGCAGGGCAGGAGGTTATAGACGCAACCATGAAAAAGATGCAGACCCCAGGGATCCCAAACCTGGTTTCTGTGGACGGACAGTATTTGAACTGGGACTTCAGACTCAGTGGGCATTTTCAGTGACCAGCAAGTAAAGAGGTTTGGCCCAGTGTTTCTGAGTTGGGAAGAGTACTCCCTGCTGCCTGGGAGGACTGTCTGCTGCTGGGGACCACCCTGAGGACTGTGAGCCATTAGCTCCGTGGGCTTCTAGGCTCCAAATCCTAGCAGTGAACCTCGAGGTAGGAGTGAAGGACGCAGAAAGGGTGTTCTGGGAAAGAGAAGATTTGAGATGTCCTTTGGGTCATCTTAGGAGGATCTTGACTCTCAGGCTGAAGAGTTTGTGGCTAATTCCATGGGCAGTGGGTGTTATTGGAGGCTCTTAAGCAGGGCCTGACAGGACCCAAATGGGGAAGGTCTGCAGTGAGCTGTGGAAATTCTTTGGCCTGATTCGCTGGATTCGTGGTGCACATCTGTGAGAGGCAAGGTTGGGATGGAGTGGACATGGGGACCCCGACATGGATTGTTTTGGGGCAGAGGAAGCCAGTTCGTGCTGGCGTCCCAGCCTGGGTCTGTCATCTCTTTAATCCCCTTCTGCTGACTGGACCTGTCGCCTGTACAGGTGCCTCTTGGTCGCCTTGATCCAGCCTCACTGAGCCAGCATTGCTTGTATCCACGATGCTGCGAAAGACTTCCTTCCCAGCTGGCCTGCATGCAGATGCCTTGCAGAGGCATTGGGAAGGTGGCACGCGGCCATTTCCAGCAGTGGGGCGCAGTGCTCAGGGAGACTGCAGCATGCCAGAGCCCTGCCAGCCAGGACTGTTCCCAATCGCGGTCAGAATCTGTTACTTGTAATCAGAAGAACTTGAACTAATACTGGTTTTTGGCCTGTGGATTCAAGTGACCTTGGAAATGTTGCTTAAACTCACTGGCCTCTCACTTTCATTTTCTGTTAGTAAAGGAATTAGAGCCATCCGAGGAGCTTATTTAAAAATGTCCAGGCCTTGGCCCCTCCCTAGAGATATAAATTCGGCAGGTCTGGGGTGAGGCCCTGGCATCTTGGTTAATTTTTTATTTTGAGACAGAGTCTCACTCTGTCACTCAAGCTGAAGTGCAGCGGTATGATCACAGCTCCCTGTAACCACAAAGCCCTGGGCTCAAACTCTACTCCTGCCTCAGCCTCCAAAATGGCTAGGGGTATGCACCATCACACCAGCTACTGTTTTTATTTTTATTTTGTAGAGATCTTGCTGTGTTGTCCAAGCTGGTCTCAAACTACTGGCCTCAGGTACTCCTCCCACCCCTCAGCCTCCCAGAGTGCTGGGATTGCAGGTGTGTGCCACTATGCCTTGCCAGTTTTTTTTTGGTTTTTGGGTTTTTGTTTTTGAGATGGAGTCTTGCTCTGTCATCCACTAGAGTGCAGTGGTGCGACCTCGGCTCGCTCCAGCCTCCGCCTCCTGGGTTCAAGCAATTCTCCTGCCTCAGCTTCTCGAGTAGCTGGGACTACAGGCATGTGCCCTCACACCTGGCTAATTTCTTTCTTTTCTTTTTCTTTTTCTTTTTTTTTGAGACAGGGCCTCACTCTGTCACCCAGGCTAGAGTGTAGTAGCACAATCTTGGCTCACTACAACCTCCATCTTCTGAGTTCAAGCCATCCTCCCACCTCAGCCTCCTGAGTACCTGGGACTACAGGCGTGTACCACCACACCCGGCTAATTTTTGTATTTTTAGTAGAGACGGAGTGTCACCATGTTGGCCAGGCTGGTCTTGAACTCCTGACCTCAAGTGATTCATCTGTCTTGGCCACCCAAATTGTTGGGATTACAGATATGAGCCACCATGCCCAGCCTAGTTTTTATTTTTAATGAAAGTCATACATGAAATGCCAGGTGTGGTGTTATGTTCCTCTAGTCCCTCCTACTCAGGGGGCTGCCTGATGGGATCACTTCAGACCAGGATCATGCCACTACACTCCAGCTTGGGCAACAGGGTGAGTGAGACTCCATCTGTGCAAGAAAGAAAAAAAGCAAAGTCACTCATGAAAATCAGGAGGTTGACATGTCTATAACATGTGCTGCAGTAAACAAGTCTCTCCTGCCAATTGTGCTCTCTCTGGAGAACTCCTTTCAGTTCTTTTCGCTGCCTGTCTCTGGATGCTGCTTCGGGAGCTGTGTTTGGTCCTCTGACTTCAGGTGTCTCTAGTTGACTCCCCGTGGGAAAAGAAGCGTGCAGAGCTCTTGCATCACCCGTGCCCCAGCCGCTGGCCTCCCTTCCTGCTTCCACCCGCCCAGAGAGAGCTGCAGCGCTTCCCAGGCACGGGCCTTTCTGTAAGGATGGGGGAGCTCTTCACCTCGGAGGCAGGAGATGAATCACACCTGCAGTTTCTTGTCTGTGTGACTCTTTTGTGTTCCCTGGACTTGATAATCATCTCGTTTGCTCATCTAGTTTTCTTTTCTTTTCTTTTTTTTTTGGACAGAGTGTTGCTCTATTGCCCAGGCTGGAGTGCAGTGGTATGATCTCGGCTCACTGCAACCTCCACCTCCTGGGTGCAAGTGATTCTTCTGCCTCAGCCTTCCAAGTAGCTGGGATTACAGGCACATGTCATCACGCCTGGCTAATTGTTTGTATTTTTAATAGAGACGGGGTTTTGCCATATTGGCCAGGGTAGTCTCAAACTCCTGACCTCAGGTGATCTGCCTGCCTTGGCCTCCCAAAGCACTGGATTACAGGCCGCCACACCTGGCCTGCTCATCTAGTTTTCTAAGTGCGGTTTCACACATTCTCTGCCAGTTGTCTCACACATTTGGACACATCAGGAATGTGTCCTCTCCATTTCTTCCCCCTGCAGATATCTCTCCTGCACCCTCTTGGCCACCTCCAGTCTGACCTGGTTTCTCTGTCTACACAGGACCCAGCTGTTGTCCTGGCGTCACCTTTGACCTCTCCTCATGTTAGAACCCCTTTCTCCTGGATCACCAGTTCTTCCTCTCTCTGTGTCTGTGTTTGGGTGGAGTTTATCCTCCAGTCAGTTCCCAAGGAAGGGTTCATGGTCGGTGAATTTTTGGAGATATTTCGTGTCTGAAAAGTCTTTCATTTGTGTTCACGCTTGACCTTGCTGGGTGTAGCAGTCTAGGTTGGAAAACCAGTTTCCTTTAGGATTTTGAGGGTCTTCCTCCATTGTCTCTTGGCTTCCAGGATTGCTGTTGAGAAGCCAGAGGCAATTCTAAAACTCCTGTTTTTCTCTCTAAAAGTCTGTAAAGTCTCTCTGCTCCTAGTGTTGTAAGAACAGATACACAGTGGCGTGCCCTGGTGAGGGCTGTGTTCGCCCTTGCAGCCAGGTGCTTGCAGCCTGTGTGCCTGTGGGTGTCTGGGTCCTCTGCTGGGGTCCCCTTCTGCCCCTGCCCCTCCTGTTTTCCTTTTTTGTTGTTGTTGTGTTTTTGTTTTTGTTGTGTTTTGGAAACAGGGTCTCTCACTCCGTCACCCAGGCTGGAGGGCAGTGGCTCACTGTAGCCTCAAACTTCTAGGCTCAAGCAATCCTCTCACCTCTGCCTCCCAAGTAACTGGGACCACAGGCATGTGCCACCACGCCCAGCTAAATTTTTATTATTTTTTGTAGAGATGGAGTCTCACTATATTGCCCAGGCTGCTCTTGAACTCCTGGGCTTCAGCAATCCTCCTACCTCAGCCTCCCAAAGTGCTGGAATTCCAGGCGTGAGCCACCACACCTGGCACCCCTCCTATTTCCTGTTTGCTCTGACTGGAGGCTTCCTTTTTTTCTTTTTTTTTCTTTTTTTGAGTTGATGTTTTTACTCTTGTTGCCCGGGCTAGAGTGCAGTGGCCCAATCTGGGCTCACTACAGCCTTTGCCCCCTGAGTTCAAGTGATTCTCCTGCCTCAGCCTCCCAAGTAGCTGGGATTACAGGCATGCGCCACCACGCCTGGCTGATTTAGTATTTTTAGTAGAGATGGGGTTTTGCCATGTTGTTCAGGCTTGAACTCCTGACCTCAGGTGATCCACCACCTGCCTTGGCCTCCCAAAGTGCTGGGATTACAGGGGCGAGCCACCGTGCTAGGCCTGGAGGCTTCCTTTTGTATTGTGTACTTTCTAAGTTGGCCTCCCCTTTTCTTTTCTCTCCTGTTTATATCTTTTTGTGCTTTTATCCTACTTTCTAGAAGACGTTCTCAGCCTTATTCCTCCAGCCCTTCTGTCAGATTATTTCCAGGATCCCATGTCTAATTTCTGAAAGTTCCCGTGGTGGTTTGATGGCTGTAGAGTCTTCTCTCATCTCCCTAAGGATGTTTTGGAAGTTTCTTCTCCCTGCCTGGTCTTCATGTCTCCCAAGTTGCCTGTTTTCTGTCCACTTGGTCTTTTCCATGTCAGAGGCTTTCTTCAGATGTGAGTGATCCCTGGTTTGAAGACCTCAGGTGGTCCATGCCTCAGCCTCCCAAAGTGCTGGGATTACAGCCTGGCCCCTTTTTCTTTTTTTAACCCGTTCCCTCTCGAGGTGGTGTTTGAGAAGGGAGTGAAAGAGTGAATATGTGCTCATTGCTACCACTGTCCAGAAGCTTCTGGCTTCTTCAGAGCCCTGCAGGTGACTCTTGCACATACCCAGTGCCGGGCACCACGGTGCAGGTCCTCCCTTCCCTCCAGAATTCCGGTGTTGTTAGTCTTGAGAGGTTAGCCGCTGCTTTCCCCTAAGCCTCTGAACATCTTTGAGTGGTATTTAGGTGCTGGTGGGGCTGCCTGTTCCACTGTAAGTTGATGGGTCAACACCACTGAGCTGCCTGCAGATGAAGGGGTGAGACTTCCAAACTGCTAATGGTGTGGGACAGAACCAGCTCCGTTTTGAGGGAAACTAAATTGTTTTTTTCCACTTTAATTTTTTCCATGTTGCCTTTTTTTCCCCTATAACTTCATTTAAACATCTATTGTTTTTGAGCTCTCTTCTTCAAAACCTGTTCCTAGGAAATATTAGCCATCTTCACCATACTAAACTCTAAGCCTTTTCACTCATATTCTGGAAGGCCATGATCCCTAGAAATAGACCACAGGGTGCTAACGGTTGTGCTAAGGGGTGCCCTGAGTCCTGCAGGAGTCCCCTCATCATGCTTTAACAACTTATAACCCAGTAGTTTAAACAAACACCCAGGGAAGCTTGTCCCAGCCTGCCCTGTGTGTGCCCTCAGTGAAACCATGAGCAGCAGGAAGAGTCTGGTGGGGAGCCCCTTGCAATACTTGCCATGACCCTGGAGGAGCAGAGCCCAGAGATCATCTTCAGGGACCTCTCCCTCTGGGCTACACGCATCCGGAAGGCCCGTCCCAGAGCCTGTCTGTAGAGCCAGCCAGAGAGCAGGGTGATGAGTGATCAGAGACCGGGGTGTGTGCCACTGGGTCCAGCTTCTGGTCGTCTTGTCTCACAGCAGGGTCGGAGTCCTGGTGCTGGCCATGGTGCAGTCATTGGGCTGGTATCAGTGACAAGGTCTGGAGTGTAGACAGGAAGAGTGGCCAGTTGACTCTGCCAGCCCCTGCTCAGGAAGGACAGGATGTGACAGGCACCCAGGAAACCTGCTTTGGAGTGTTTTCTTTAGCACACCCCCTACAGTTAGCATATGGAGCTTCTTGCTGGATTCTGAGGTCACGCCTCAGACCAGATGCAGAGGCCTGGAAGTAACTGGAGCCAGTGCAGAAGGACCCACCAGGGAGAGGTCTCTGCCATGCAGTCCACAGGCCAGAAGAGAGCAGTGGCGGAGCCTTTTTATGTCCAGAGCCCAGTGCTTGGAGCCCTGCCCTACTGGGCCAGAAGTTTCCAAATGTTTTTCGCAGTGGGACCCATTGTTCAAATTAAAAAAAAATTTTTTTGAGGTAAACTCTTGTTCTGTCACCCAGGCTGCAAGTGTAGTGACACAATCTCAGCTCACTGTAGCCTCAACCTCTTGGGCCCACGTGATAGTCTTACCTCATCCTCCTGAGTAGCTGGGATTACAGGTGTGTGTACAAAATACAAAAACGCTCCCAGCTGTTTTTTGTATTTTTGTAGAGGTGGGGTCTCGCCATGTTGCCCAGTTTTGGCTTGAACTCTGCACTCAAGTGATCTTCCCAACTCAGCCTCCCAGAGTGCTGGGATTCCAGTCGTGAGTCAGTGTTGCCAGCCCCAGATAAAATCTTGTACATAGCCATATGTATTCATTAAGTAACAGCAAAACTGCTCCCATAAAACTGCCCCTTCCACAGGGGCCCTGAGGCACCTCTGCAAGGCCAGGGCTCCACAGGCTGGAAACTGCTGGAAACCTGCTGCTCTTCAGGCCAGTGAGGACAGAGAGAAAGCTTGGCACAGCAGACCCAGGGCAGCAAGACCTCCCTCATACCAGTGTCAGAGTCTCAAAGACCCTCAGAGCTCATGGCCCCAGCTCCTCCAGCTAAGGACACAAACCCCGAGAAGGAGTTCCTCCCAGTGTGTCAGCCCTTGCCCTGAGAATTTACCTTTAATTTAATTCTAGACCTATTAACATGGGTATCAAGTTTTTTGTTTGTTTGTTTGTTTTAAGATGGGGTTTCACCATGTTGGTCAGGCTGGTCTTGAACTCCCAACCTCAGGTGATCCGCCCGCCTTGGCCTCCAAAGTGCTTGGATTACAGGCGTGAGCCACCACACCCCGCCCCGGGTATCAAGTTTTTAAGGCCATCTGAGATTAGAAAGAATAGATCAGAAGCAGGAAGAGGGTCTGCTACAGGGAAAAAAGAACTAGAAAGACCAAACAGAAGTCACAAAGCACAGCTGCCATGGGGCCATGTGACAAATGGCCCAACCAACCCACACGCGCCAGTGGCCCCTGAGGCTTCACTTACAGCAGCACCATGAATCCTTAAGGGAAATAAAGCTCAGCATGTGTCGGAGTTTACAAGGATTAAAACAGGGAGGGAGACTTGGAGGGAAAAGAAAAGGCAGTCTAGAAAGCACACATGGTCACTGGTTTGGGTTAGGATTATTTCCAGAGGCGCCTTTCCTGGGAGATTTGCGCTGCTGTTTCGAAGACTCTCGGTCCACCCTGGGGTTCCTGAAACATTCCTGCTGAATTTCTTCCAAGTTCTGCTAAGTCCATGCCAAAATGGTCTGTCTAGGTAAATGTTTCCTTTGGCTGTGAAGTCTTTAGCATGTTTTTGTTTTTCAACCTGGGTTTACTCACATTCCAACTGAGGAATGTGTGAGTGTTTGTGTGTGTATATGCACACACGTGTGTTGATAAAAGCTTATGATAAAAGCTCAGCTACAAGAAGTGTGAAGAACTCTGGTCTGAGCCCAGGCACCTGTGTTTTATTTATTTATTTTTTTGAGATAGAGTCTTGCTCTGTCACCAGGCTGGAGTGCAGTGGTGTGATCTCGGCTCACTGCAACCTCCACCTCTCGGGTTCAAGCAATTCTCCTGCCTCAGCCTCCCGAGTAGCTGGGATTACAGGCACGTGCCACCACGCCCGGCTAATTTTTGTATTTTTAGTAGAGAGCGGGTTTCACCATGTTGGCCAGGATGGTCTCAATCTCTTGACCTCGTGATCCACCTGCCTCGGCCTCCCAAAGTGCTGGGATTACAGGCATGAGCCACCACATCCAGCAAAAAACTTATTTTAATTTGCCAGGTATGGTAGCATGCACCTATAGTCGCAGCTACTCAGGAGGCTAAGGCAGGAGGGTCGCTTGAGCCCAAGAGGAGGAGGCTGCAGTGACCTGTGATCTCACTGCTACACTCTAGCTTAGGGGACACAGCAAGACCCTGTCCCAAAAACAAAAAGCAGGCCTTCTTGCAGGAGCTGGATTTTGAACTTAAAAAAACAAGCACACACATTTGCCTGCTGTACACACACACCCTCCCTCCCGGTCTCCACTCTCTTTCAGCTCACCAAGACTTTGTGTATTTTTTTTTAGCATTTTAACTCTTAAATTCCTTATTTATTCCATCATACAAGTTGCATCCTTTTACAAACCACGGTGCTTCCAAAAAAAAAAAAAAAGTTGCATCCTTCATTTCATTTTTATGAAGTTTTGAATATGAATAAGCCAAATTTTTAGACCACCTACTACTTTTTTTTTGTTTTTTTTAGTAGAGATTAGGTCTCGAGCTCCTGGGCTCAGAGAGTTCTCTGGCCTTGGCCTTTCATAGTGCTGGGATTACAGGCATAAGCCACTGTGCCTGGCCTACTTTTTATTTTTATTGAAATTTTTATTGAGCTCATGGTCACTCCACTTGTGTTGATGAGAAATCCTGAGGACCCTTTACCCAGTTCCCCACAATGGTCCCTGCAAAACCATAGTACATGGTCACAACCAAGGCTTGTCTACTTCTCTTTTTCTGAATTGTGATGGGACACACACTAGCTTTGCTGTTAGTGACGGCACATTTGCAGTGTTTTGCAAACCCTGTCACTGTCTAGTTCCAGAACATTCATTTTTTGTTGTTGTTGAAATGGAGTCCCACTCTTGTCACCCAGGCTGGAGTGCAGTGGCATGATCTCAGCTCACTGCAACCTCCACCTCCAGGGTTTAAGTGATTCTCCTGCCTCAGCCTCCCAAGTAGCTGGGACTATAGGTGTGCACCACCATACCCAGCTAATTCTGTAACTTTTAGTAGATACAGGGTTTCACCATGTTAGCCAGGCTGGTCTCAAACTCCAAACCTTAAGTGATCTGCCCGCCTCAACCTCCCAAAGCACTGGGATTACAGGTGTAAGCCACTGTGCCTGGCCTCATTCCAGAACATTCTTAATCCTCAAGGAAGCCCCTACCTTTGCGAAGCCACGACCCATCCCTCTTCCATCTTCCCCTCTCCCAGCCTCTGGCAGCTGCTCACCTGCTTTCTCCCTGAGGTTTTCCTCTGGTGGATGTTTCATAGAAATGGAATCCTACAGTGTGTGTCCCTGAGTGGTGCCTGCTCTCTCTGACAGCCCCTAGGTGTGTCTGGGTTTAGTCTGTTTAAATGAGGGCTTATTGAGCTCCAGACTTCTGGTACAAACCAGAGGACAGTGAAGGGCTCTCGCACTCGGCACAGCTAACAAACCAGCAGCGCCAGGCTCAGCGGGGAGTTCTTTTGCCTCCAGAGGAAGGCTCAAGAAGAATCTACACGAACTTCAGTGGAGACACTTACATCAGTGCTTTCTGAAAACAAAAACAAGCAAATCCAGAGGTGACAGTTACAAAAAAAAAAAAAAAAAAAAAAAAGCACTGAGTTTTAAAAATAAATACAGCAAAGATGTGTGGAGGCCGGCAGTGAATCAGGTCACTGTGACAAAGGCCGCACAGCAGTGCTGCGTGTGAAGCCCACGCGCACCGTCCTTGCGTACTGGGAGTAAACCATGGGATTCCCGGCTCCTGAGATCCTGAGCTGCTTCCCACTGGGAACTGCTCTGAAACGGGCTTTCTCCAGAGGAAGAGGACGAGGTCATTTGCTTTGAGGTCCAGTGATTGTCATTGCTTCTGACCTGATAGAAAGTCATTCCTCGCTGATGCCTGGCCCTGCTGGTCTTGACGCTCCTCGCAGGCATCATCTCATGACACTCCCAGGGTGCATCCAGAGCCCCGGCTGGCAGGACCCACAGGCAGGGCTAGGACCAGGCCCCTCTGTTTCCAGCTCAGAGAGTAGTCAGCACAGCAACCCCCGAGTCTGCCAACTTTTCTTTCTTTTGTTTTTGAGACAGTTTCGCTCATTGCCCAGGCTCGAGTGCAAGGGTGCGATCTCGCCTCCTGGGGTCAAGTGATTCTCATGCCTCAGCCTTCCGAGTAGCTAGGATTACAGGCACATGCCACCACGCCCAGCTAATTTTTGTATTTTTAGTAGAGACGGGGTTTCTCCATGTTGGTCAGGCTGGTCTCAGACTCCTGACTTCAAGTGATCTGTCCACCTCGGCCTCCCACAGTGCTGGGATTACAGGCGTGAGCCACCGAGCCCAGCGCTCTTCCTCTCTCAAAGCTCATTTACTGGTGTCCCTGTGTGCTTTTCATCAGACTGTGTCTGCTCTCCCAGCCTCCGAGACCTGGCCTCTGTCCCTACCCCTTCCTGAAGCCCTCCTGGGCTGTCTGCAGGCTGGCCTCCACCTGCCAGGCAGTGCCAGTCCTCCTTTCGGGGAGAAGCCGCGATGCAATGAGCTTCCATCACATAAAGTCGGACCCTGGTGTCAGGAGTGTGGCAGCAGCGGGGGCTCAGGAGGGGCTGGGCGGGGCTCACCTCCTGCTTCTTGGGTCAGGCCCTGGTCACACAGGTGCACTCAAATCAGGAAGCTCTGCCACGCTGGATTTGTGTACTTTTCAAATGTATGTTGTCCTCCAGTAATACAAAATAGAGTTTTCCTTTTTATGGGACCAGAGCAGGTGAGGGGCTGGGGACGCAGGATGTTTCCAAGGGAAGCAGGTGGCCAGGGTCCCTCCTTTGTGTGCCTCCTTAGCATTGGGCTGGTCCTGAGCATGCCAAATGGGCAGACGTGGCCTCCACCTGCAGGGAGCTCGCGGGCAACACAGTGGCCCTTCGCAGAGCCCGGGCAGGCAGCACGAGTGGGGTTGTGAAGGATGGGCAGTAGCCTGCCAGGTGAGCAAGGCTCGAGGGGGCATGTGTGCTGGGAAGGAACGACTGGTGAGGCCAGGGTGAGGACGGGCCCTTCCTGCACTTCCCCCATTCTGTTCTGGAGGCTTCTAGCAAAGGTTGGTGAATGGGTGGAGGCTCATGTCAGGGGGGCAGAGGCGAGAGAGACGAGAGAGACCGGGAAGTTTTATGTTCCAGAGATGTTGCAAGGTAACAGAGAGAAGAGGGAAGGGCTGCGGGGCGGCCACCCCCTGCCTGCTCACGAGCACTTCTCCGCCTGCACCGCGCTCCTCCCAGCGCCCATCTTGCCCTGTCTGGAGATCCCTCGGAGGCTGCACTGCAGTCCTCCCTGCTCTTGCCCTTCCCCTGCAGCACAGTCATCGCCTTCTTTCTCCATCATGCCCGTTGTCCCTGACTCACTATTCAAAAGCTAGCAGCTTCAAACCACAGCGCGCCTCAACTCTGGGCCAGGACAGTGGGCAGTATGCGGCAGGGAACTGGCTCTTTACCACCGTGTCGGGGCCCTGGCTAGTGGGCTGAGGGGCGAGGCCTGGGCTGCTTTTCTGTCTACTCCATGCAGCCTCCTGAGTGGGGAGGGCAGGAACCGCTCCACACAGCCAGGTGGCCTCAGCCTCAGCCTCAGCTGGCAGGCTTCTTCCCCAGCCACCCAGCCTCCCCACCCAGCCCTGCTTTACAGAGGGATTGCAGGCCACTTCCTTCACTTCCCTGGAGTCCCTGCGTCCCCCTGGAATGGGGGCTTCGCCTAGAGCAGCCCTTCCCCAAATCTGTGCCTCTGAACCCCAGGTTCATGGAATGGAAATGGGTGTGATGTATACAAAGGGGGTTCCAGGCCGGGCGTGGTGGCTCATACCTGTAATCCCAGCACTTTGGGAAGCTGAGGCAGGTGGATCATGAGGTTGAGATCGAGACCATCCTGGCCAACATGGGAAAACCCTGTCTCTACTAAAAATACAAAAATTAGCTGGGTGTGATGGCACATGCCTGTAGTCTCAGCTACTCAGGAGGCTGAGGTGGGAGAATCGCTTGAACCCAGGAGGTGGAGGTTGCAGTGAGCCAAGATCACACCACTGCATTCCAGCCTGGGTCACAGAGTAAGACTCTGTCTCAAAAAAAAAAAAAAAAAAAAAAAGAAAGAAAGGAGATTACATAGACAAACATGCTAAGCTCAGAGGGAAGGCAGTGAATATAAATACCAGCCATCTGATCCCAGCATAGCATAGCCCGCCTGGGTGCACTCCAGGTGGTCTCTGGGGACTCAGCCTAGGCACCCCATCCGCCCTCCTGGACTGCATCCCACAGCTCTGCTGGCCATCCCACCCGCGCCTCTCTGCTGTGCAGGTGGAGTGGGCAGGTGCTGCAGTCACCCTGAGGCACAGGCATGGCTCCCTTGGATCTGTGGGATCTCACCAGCGTGCTGGGTTCTGCCTGGAAAGTGGCTCAGGCTTCCAGTGCCGCTCTGCTTTAAGCTGGGGACTGCTGTCCAGGGTGGTGCCCAGGCTTCTGGCCTCTGCCATCCGGCCCTCCCCTTTCTCCCATCAGCGGCCCTGTGTCCTCCGGGCATCCACCCTAATGCCACCTCCTCGCCTGACCACCCCTGCCAGTTGCTCATTTAATTTCTTGGTGGTGCCTCCCATCTCGGAACCTCACCTGGTGTTTCCATCCAGCAGCCTGCTCTGGTGCTGCCTGAGAGCCCTGTGAAGCCAGCTCACGACAGCTTCCAGAGCCTGCACCTGTAACTTTGGCGAATATGTGGAGTGAACAGAAGGACTGGGGGAGCAGCGAAGGGAGCCCCTCGCTAGGACTCAGTTCTCTCTGTGTCTCTTAATAGCTCACTCACAGCCGGGCGCGGTGGCTCACACCTGTAATCCCAGCACTTTGGGAGGCCAAGGCGGGCAGATCACTTGAGGTCAGGAGTTCTAGTCCAGCCTGGCTAACATGGCGAAACCCTGTCTCTACTAAAAACTACAAAAATTAGCCGGGCATGAAGCTGTAATCCCAGCTACTTAGGAGGCTGAGGCAGGAGAATCCCTTGAACGCGGCGGGGCAGAGGTTGCAGTGAGCCAAGATCACACCGCTGCACTCCAGCCTGGGCGACAGAGTGAGATTCCGTCTCAAAAAAAAAAAAAAAGCTCACTTTCCCCACTGCCAGGCTGAGAGCTCCTCCAGCTGCGCCCCGAATGGGCTCAGACAAGAGAGAACTTTCCAGCCGGGCGCGATGGCTCACGCCTGTAATCCCAGCACTTTGGGAGGCCAAGGTGAGTGGCTTACTTGAACCCAGGGGTTCACAACCAGCGTGGGCAACATGGTGAAACCCAGTGTCTACAACAAAATACAAAAATTAGCCTGGTGCGGTTGTGTGCGCCTGTAGTCCCAGCTACTTGGGAAGCTGAGGTGGGAGGTTCGTTTGAGCCAGGGAGATAGAGGTTGCAGTGAGCCGGGATTGCGCCAGGGCACTCCAGCCTGGGTGACAGAGTGAGACCCTGTCTTTTAAAATAATTTATTCAAAAGAGAACTTTCTGACAGCCAGAGTCAGATGGGGGCAGCCCCGTGCCTGGCAGTGTTTCCGCCGTGGAGTTGCAGCCAAGTTTGGGAGAACCCGTTGGTCCTCAGAGGACTGAGAGGCAGTGAAGGCAGACACTGGCCCCGGTGGTGTGACCGGTGTGACATGCCTGCAAGAGCAGCCACCCCCGCCCTCCTTGCTGCTCTGTCTCTCCATCTCCATGTCCTGATGGATTGACACTGGCCCTGGGGCTGAGGTGTGGGACTTGGTGCCCACGGGAGGCGTTGCATGCATGTTTGTTGGCCAACAGTTAGGGGCCCCTGCTCAGAGCCGCTGGCAGGTGAGGACGTGGGCACCCTGGCGAGGGTGCCTCGCTCATGGAAGCGCAGGTGGAGGGACGCCCCACTGCCTGAGCGAGGGCCCTGAGTATCTGGACCTGGCAGGTGTGTGACACGGGTGCTGTGACAGGGGCACTGTGCAGTGTGCCACAGGGCGTGTAGTGTGACTTTATTTACAGCAGCCCTGAGAGCAAAGCATGGAGCAGGAGATGCATGGTGACAGCAAGGGACCCGCCAGTGTCTGCTGGGTGACCCACTCAGGGTTCCATGGAGACCGACCAGGAGGGCATGGGCCCAATACCCGATGCAGCAGGGAAGACTGTGGCTTCCAGAAAAGCAGGCAGCACCACACAGTGGGGAGACAGCCAGCCCCTTGGGGCACGGGTCACCCACCAGCACTGCTGGTGACCACAGGGCCAGGACCCCCAGACAGTGCTGTGCTCGCGGGCACGGAGGCCTGCTCCAGCTGAGGGGTGGGCAGCCCTGGGACAAACTGGAGCTGCCAGTGGACAGCAAACAGGACACCGAAGGGACGTCATCCTGTCCTTTGAAGAGCAGCACAGGACTGGAGATGCTGAGCGTGGGCAGAGGCTGCCTGAGGACCAGGGCGGGGTGGCAGCCTTGTGCCACGGCCTGGGCAATGTGGGGTCACCTGCCCAGCGGCACGTTAGGGAGACGGTGTGCCTCGAGGAGAGGGCCTTCCGCTCAACCGGGACGGTGAGGGCGGCACAGGCAGGTGGTGGGGCTCCTGGGCTGGCATTCTGTTTCTTGCAATGCCCGCCACGGTCCTTCACAGCCAGGTCCGCCGTGCCTCTCCCTGAATTCCTCCACCCTCTGTTCACCTGGGCCATCCCCGCCCTTCTTGGTCTCCTGCGGGAAGCCAGGCTGGTATCTGCTGGGCTGTCCCTCAGTCTGGCCCACCTAATGTCCTAGGAACAAATGACCTTCTCTCCTGTGAGACTGGTGCTGGGGGCAGGACGTGGTCTGTCTGCTGCTGCGGGGCTCACACTGGCTGCTGCATGCTGCACGCCGCCACTGACATGTCCCCAGTTCCAGAAGCCTCCCGTCCCTCCTCTTGTCCCCAACTCCTGCCTTCCCTGAAAGTCCCTTCCTGCTTCCAGCCCTCCGGGGTCAGCTTGATCAGCGTCCATTCCAGCCCCAACGACCAGATGCTGTGGGTGCTGGACAGCAGGTGGAACGTGCACGTGCGGACTGGGATCACCGAGGAGATGCCTGTGGGGACCGCCTGGGAGCACGTGCCAGGTAAGAGCCCGCAGACGGGGCCTGCGTTGCCAGCCAGCCAGGGCTGCCATCACTGGGGGCTGCTGGCGCTCCCTCCAGGCCACTGTCTGTGAGGCAGCCCAGTGCCCACCACACTGCAGCCCTTGCGCTGGGGCTGTGCTGTGCTGCGTCTCCCTGGGGCAGGGGACAAGCCTCAGTCATCTGCCTTCTTGGGGGAACCCAGACGATCCCGCTGGCGCTTTTGTGGGAGCGTGTTTTGCACACTGCCCAGGCCCTTCTGTCCTTTGGCTTCCGGATCTCAGTGGCTTTGCTGCCTCTGCCAACTGGGCATCCTTTCCCTCAGCTCCTGCCCCAAGCCCAGCCCGGCATGGGCACTCCGTCCCTGCAGGGACCTTGGAGGAGGAGGGCAGCGTCACGAGAGTGGGCTTGGGAAGCACTGGCCCATCCTGTCCACCACAGGGGCTCAGAGGGGCCCTGTCTGCCCGCAGGGTTGCAGGCATGCCAGCTGGCGCTGAGCACCAGGACTGTGTGGGCCCGCTGTCCAAATGGAGACCTCGCCCGGCGGTATGGCATCACAGACAAAAACCCCGCTGGAGACTACTGGAAGAAAATTCCCGGCAGTGTGTCATGTTTTACAGGCAGGTGCCAGGGAGCGGTGGGCTCAAGGTGTTGTTCCCTTGGGGTGCCCGGGGCTCCTGTGGACCATGTCGGGGGGCTCTCAAAGAAGCCACTCCCTCTGAGCTCCACTCCCTCAGAGCAAGAACTCAGGGCAAAGGCTTCCCTTCAGGAGCCTGTCCCAGGGAGGGAAGGGGTGTGGACACCTGGGCTCTGCCAGAGTCTCCTGGGGCAGGGACAAGGTGCTGTGACACCCACTTGACAGTGGAGGGCAGGAAGTCCACATGGGGATGCTGGCTTGTCCAGGGCGCCCCACTTAGAATGGGGCAAGTCCAGGCCAGCACCCAGGCTCGTCTCCATCTGTGCCCACCCCGCAGGCTGTGCGATTGACAAGCATGTGATTGGCTGTTGTCCCTGTAGTGACTGCGTCAGATGAGCTGTGGGCTGTGGGCCCGCCTGGCTACCTCCTCCAACGGCTGACAAAGACATTCAGCCACTCACACGACGCCCAGAAGAGCAGCCAGGCTGCCATGCCCCACCCCGAGGACCTGGAGGACGAGTGGGAGGTCATCTGAGGAGCCCGGGCAGAGTGAGCGGAGGGTCCAGGCGTCCGTGGTGGGCACAGTGGCTTCGGAGTCACTCCCTGGTGGACATGCTGCTTCGAAACTTGTCCAGGCACCTCCGGCCAGGTTGGACCCACACACTTACTTTCATCCATGTTGGTTTCTGTCTGGTTCCAGAACCCACAGCCTCCACCCGTGGCTGGAGCAACTGCTGCAGCGGTGGCACCTCTGAGCTCTGGACAGTGGCGGCTGCCCGGCCGCGTGTATCCCATGACCCATGTGCTGCCGGCCTGGTCTCGCCCACAGACAGCTCCAGTTTCTGTTGGTGGGAGTGATCTCCAGAGGGTGCCCAGAGCCAGGGGCAGCGGGCAGACCTATGAGCCCCACAGGCAGCTGGGTTGGCCCAGGGACTATTTCCACATTAGTAGCCCCAGGGCCAGATGGAGCCAAAGGTCAGCACTCTGCAGCGCAGGCTGTGCTCGGCGATGGCTTTGTCCCATCATGAGGAGGTCCCCCCAGAGACAAAGCCGCAGAGCACATTCCACGCCAGACGCTGTGGCTAGAAAGCCAAGGCCAGGCCTGAGAGCACCGGCCATGCCAGGAGAGGACACACGCACACCACACCACACCACAGCTCACCTCACCATGCCACACCACACCATACCACACCATACCTCACCACACCACACACCACACCTCAACACACCACACACCTCACCACACCTCACACCACACCACACCTCACCACACCACACACCACATCTCGCCACGCCACACCACACCACACCACACCATACCTCACCACACCACACACCACACCTCACCACGCCACACCACACACACCACACCTCGCCACGCCACACACACACCTCGCCACGCCACACCACACCACACACCACACCTCGCCACGCCACACCCCACACCACACACCTCACCACACACCACACACCACACCACACCTCGCCACGCCACACCCATCATACCACACCACACATCACACCTCACCACACCACACCACACCACACCATACCTCACCACACCACACCACACCCCACGTCACCTCACCTCACCTCACCTCACCACACCACACCACACCACACCTCGCCACGCCACACCACACCACACCTCACACCTCACCTCACCTCACCACATCACACCTCACCTCGCTGCCCACAACACACTTCAGCTGAAACAATAAAGGCCGGTGGGTGCAAATGGAACCTGGACGTGTGCACGTGTGTCCCAGGCAGGGACAGCAAGGAGGGGCGCTTTGTGGGGAGGCTGGGCCAGGGCTGCTCACCTGGGGATGTCCCTGGCGTGGCGTGTGACTAATGCGCTGGCAGACATCCTACAGCCAGACGCATCCTCAGAGGATGCGTCTATAATGATTGCCTTGTTTGTTTGTTGTATTACAAACCTGCATAAAATACCTCATTTCAAATCCAATCTTACAAATTTAGAAGAGATGTGTACTTTCCGAAAACAGCGGGAGGCCTTCTGTTCCTTCCCGGGCTTATCCTGAGCCCGCACCGTCCTGGCCTGCAGTTTCAGAGGGCCGGCACCGCCAGCACGCTGGACTGGCAGGGCGGTCACGGGACCTACCGGCTGGCTCTGAGCGGCAGCCCGCGCCTGCAGGGTATGGACTGACACGCAGCAGGTTGAAACCAGTGCCTCTGTGGACGGCTCTTGCAGCCCCTTCAGACAATGGGCAGTGCCCACCCTGCCCACTGGCATCTGCGAGAGGACGAGGCCACCTTGCACACATCCCGCCCTGAGACCACCTCCTGCCCCTCCCAGAAGCAGCTTCAGGACAGGACGCCAGGCGAGCTGCTTTTATGAGCCTGCCTCTGGCCCGGGCCCAGTCCTCAGTGTCAGGGAGCCCCAGGCCACAGGTGGAGAGTGGTAAAATACGTTCTCTGACAGCACCCAGCCAGCCACAAAGTTGGAGGTGTCCCACGTCCAAACGAGGACTCGACGCCAAAATCCCAGCTCTTCCTCCGCACTCCCCTTTTCTAGGACCTTTTGTAAAAGTCGGTGGCAGCCCCGGCCAGGCTGCTCCTCTCTGTCTGTTGTGCCTTGCCCGGCGCCCCAGGATGGCAACGCTCTCCTCACCCACGGGACTGTAGTGCAATGAAACTCACGTCTAGGTGATGCTTTTCAACTCCTTGTAGGTTCGTGCTTTGTACAGTTTTCTTTCTGGTTTTGATGTTTAGTTGTGCTTTGAGACAGTGCAATAAACTAGACTTTTTCCAAACCTGGCCGAGTGTGGTACCTGAGCTGTGCGAGGTGCCCTCAGCCAGCACTCACGAGGGCAGCGCAGGGGAGGGCCTGCCAACCCAGCCGCGCCGCAGGGAGAGTGCGTCAGCCGGCCTGACCCGGCCTGGCCAGTGTTGGAATACACACCAGTTTGCCCAAGTGGCTCTTATGGGGGAATGGCCACTCCAGAGCTGGCTGCACCCCACGGTAGCCTCTGGGAGGATTCCTCATGGAGCTGTGGGCAGGTGTTGGAGGGGTTCAAGCCCCTGCTTCTACATCTCCAGCCAGCAAATGAAACCATATTGCAGAAGTGCCCCGCTGAAAACTGGCACACGCAAAAGCTGACACCCAGAACACAGCAGGACACACCGCACACCAGGAAGTGACCTCAGCGAGGACCTCAGGCCATGTAAACAGCGGCAAAGCTTTCCAGAAGGCATAAAAGGAAACTTGAATAAAGGAAGATGTGTTCCACATCCCTGGATGGGGGACTACACACATGATGCAAAGACCTCATTCTCTCCAAAGGAATTCACAGGTTGAGCTGGATTTCAGTTCACATCCCCACTGGGATTGTTTCGTTGGGGCAGGCATGGAGGAATAATGTTAGTGCCCACAAATGCCCATGACTATGCTCAGTGTGCTTCTCACCAGAACCCTGCAAGGTGAATACCATTAGCCCCATGAGACTCAGAGAGGTTAAGTAACTTGCTTAAGGTCACACAGCATTGGGACTGGAATGCAGCTCTGTAGAACTGCAGACCTCTGCTGTCTGATGCCTCTGCTGTCTGATGACTTCTCATCAGTCCTGAGAAGACAAAATGGTGAAAACTACTAAGTATGACAGGTGGTGCCCCAGCAGGGAATGCTCTATCAAGTATGGCATGGCCCGGACCCGCGGAGGGCCAGGCAGCCTAGCGGGTCCCACAGGGAGGGAGCAGAATAGAGGGGGCATCTCAGATACATTTAAGGCGGGGCAGTTCACAACTCACGTGGCCACTGCTTCCTTCTCTGGGCAAAATAATATCAAATGGATTAAAGGATCTAAAACTAAGGGGAAATGCTGCTGGGTGCAGAGATGTGCAGTTGTAGTCCCAGCTACTTGGGAGGCCAAGGCAGGAGGATTGCTGGAGCCCAGGAGTTTGAGGCTGCAGTGAACTATGATCACACCACTGCACTCCAGCCTGGGCGACAGAGCAAGACCTTGTTTCTCAAAAATAAATAGAAGGAAATAAATGTTAAAATGCTGCAAATTAAAAACCTCAAAGAAGGGAAATAATTGGAACAAATGGGAATTGATGTTGAATATTTACCTTAAAAATATATACAAACGACAAGAGGCGTGCTCCCTTCGGCAGCACATATACAAAAATTATAACGATACGGAGATGAGCATGGCCCCTGCACTAGGATAACTCGCAAATTTGTGAAGTGTTCCATAAGTGGAATAATTAAAAACCAGTAGGAGGAGCACTTGGAGTAGAGTGTAGGGGCTCTTCACAAAAGCAGAAGAAACACTGGTCGGAACCCCCGGCCCCCCAGGAGCAGCTTGGGAGCCCCCCGTGGTCGGTTGCATCTTCACACCCGCCGCCTCCGCTTCTGTCCTCAAAACAAGTCCTAACTCGAGGGAAACAGCATAGCCTGTTTATAATTAGGAAACACTTAAAACAGCCTGGCATTTGGGAACAGCCATGCTACCGTGAGCAAATCTCCCATGAAATAGCCCGCAGCTGTTAAGACACACGTGTGTGCAGGAATCAGCATGCGGGACCTCACCATGTCAGCATCAAGTTCCCAGGCATAGGCATGAAAACGTGGTTCTGCAGGAAATCGGAGGGAGAAAGGGAGAGAAAGGGGAGGGAGACAACACAAACGTCGAGGGTATTTGTTGTAAGCTTCAAACTTTTGGCAGGTTTGAAATTTTTCCTAAGTCTAGGGAGGGGCAGGAGGGGCAAAAAGAAACAAGTTCGCTACTTGTGATGAGCAGCTGCCTGGAATATATGCCTTTTTGTATCCTTTGAACTTCCAGCCATGTAAATGTGTTATTTATTCCAAAAATAAATCAGATTTACATTTTAAAAATTCAGTTGTCCCTAACTACTCTTTGTTATCAAGGCTGGTTGAGTGAAATATCACCAAGTAGACACCAGTGACTTCTTAATAATCGTATTTACAAAGTACCTTACAATAGCAGGAAATGCTTACACTACAGTAAGATTAAACATTACTAAATTGTGGTGTGTTGGCTCACACCTGCAATCCCAACACTTTGGGAGGCCAAGGTGGGCGGATCACAAGGTCAGGAGTTCAAGACCAGCCTGGCCAACATGGCGAAACCCTGTCTCTACAAAAAAAAAAAAAAAGTTGGGCATGGTGACACATGCCTGTAATCCCAGCTATTCAGGAGGCTGAGACAGGAGAATCACTTGAATCTGAGGCGGAGGTTGTGAGATGGCACCACGGCACTCCAGCCTGGGCGACAGAGCAAGACTCTGGCTCAAAAACAACACCTAAATTGTGTGATACGATTTCATGTATATAAAAATATGCACAGAAAAAAAGGTAATATGCACGTGCATAGAAAAAACCTGGAAGAAACCTACCCAGAATGCTGGCAGCGCTTACATGGGTGTAGATGACGCAGTCAGTCGGTACCTTGACTTGCACCGTGAGCACTTAAGGGCCCCGCCTCCGGGAACCACACGGGGAGTGGAGCACTTGAGCCTCTCCCTGGCAGGGCCCTCCCACACCATGGCCCAGACTTCTCTACTCAATCCCAGTGTTCTATAGTAAACATAAATTTTATAAGCAGAAAGAAATTATGTTTAAGAATCACCAGTAGAAATCTGTCTTTCCCTCATCCTGACTGTGGTGGTGATTACACACGTGCACACATTCATCAGGACTCATCAAAGTATACACTTAGGTCTGTGCATTTTATTATGTGTAACTTATACCTCATTCTGAAAAGGATCAGGGCAAAACCACACACTGCAGAGGGGCAGGTTCCTCCAACAGTTACTCACTTCCCCTGAAACAAGCTGAAACATGGAGTAGTCTTCTGTGACTAAGCTTGTTTTCTCTCCTCTCCCAACTTCCAGGAAGATCCTTGTTCTGAACAGGATTTGAGGTGACTTGGGAAACCGCTCTCAATACAGCATTTTTCTCTTTGAGACGGAGTCTCGCTGAGTCGCCCAGGCTGGAGTGCAGCGGTGTGATCTCGCTCGCTGCAGCCTCCGCCTCCTGGGTTCAGTTCAAGCGATTCTCCTGCCTCAGCCGCCCAAGTAGCTGGGACTACAGGCACCCACCAACGCACCTGGCTAATTTTTGTATTTTTAGTAGAGACGGGGTTTCACCATGTTGGTCAGACTGGTTCAAACTCCTAACCTCAAGTGATCTGCCCCCATCTGCCTCCCAAAGTGCTGGGATTACAGGCATGAGCCACCTTGCCCGGCCTCAATGCAGAATTTTAAAGTTCGTGAAGAAGTCGGACATAAGAGGACGTCACAGTAGGAAAATTAAGGTACTATTGGGATTGAAGTCAGCACACACAGCAAGCCCACTGTGGTCCAGGCACCAGAAGGCCTTGGTCCTGCCCACCTTGCCCAGGCCACCCAGACAGCTCGGACTGCCCTACGAGGTCACCTCAGGCAGGTGGGGGTGGCCTTTCACTGCTGGCTTTTGATGACCCCAGGAGTGCTCAGCCTTCACTGTCCTTCCTAACAGGTATTTGGGATGCAGAGATGCTAGCCCCTTAATGAATAGGGTTGGGATTCAGGGACCTTGGGAACACTGGGCACCTGCCAGGTGGGTGGAGGGGCAGGACTGGCTGCAGCCAGGTTTCCCTTAGAAACATTAATGAACTAAACAAAGGAACCAACGTGCTTCATCCCAGAGAAAAAGGAGTTTTGTTCTGTGTGGAGCAATGGCCTTTGGGAAGCCACCAAGGCCACCTGCCAACAGGCAAAAGCTGAGCTGCCATCTGTCTGTCTGGCTCTGGCCCTCCCAGTCCTGCAAGCTCATGGCCAGGATGATAACGATGACGGGGGCGACACCATGGTCCTCACTGCCCTTCCTGGGGCAGGAAGGCCCAAGAGACTGATAAGTCAACCCCGGGGCCGCCCTCAGCTGCTTATCTGCCCAGCACCTTCACCCTAGGTCCTCTCCTCCCACCAGTGCCGGGGCGGGGGAGGTTTCCGGGGGAGGTTTCTGAGCCACAGATTCCTGGAGACTCAGTGGGAGTAGCTGTACTAGGAATCAGGCACCGCTCTGCTGCCATAAGGCTGCGTGAGAGCGGCTGGCCAGCTTCCTCTGACCTCCCTGTCCCCCCACCCAAATCAATGACATCAGGGGCTAATGGCCCAGGCTGCCCTCTTGCTGCGATGCCCACAATTCTTCTGGCAGGCTCCACTCTGCATTTTGAGGCCAGCCTAAGTGCCTCACCCTGGTCACCTGACGATGGCTTTCTTGGGGCCCATACTCAGAGCCGGCAAGCCTGTGTCCTGCCTGACAAGGCAAGGAGTCCTGGGGACAGGCAGCTGCCTCACCCATGCATGACCCCCACACCCAAGGGACTCAATGGCGCTGTCACCAAAGGAGAAGCTGTAGGTCTAGGGGGCATGTGGAGGGGGCTAGCCCTGGGCCTCTGGCGTTGTGGGGGCTGACCTACAGAGAACAGAGCTGGAGCTGGGCGACATGGGGAATTCTGCACATCTAGACCCGCAGCAAGGAGCCCAGGCTTTCTAGGCAGAAGCTGCTGGGGCATCAGGGCCCCACGGGCTCCCCTGGCCCAGCCCCTAAGAACCACTGCAGCTGCGCCAGGCCACTCCTGTGTCCACTTCTGTAGCCTCCAAAGGAGAGGTGCCTGCCCCTCCCATGGCATCACTGAGGAGGACTGCAACCTCCTGGAGGACCGGAGATGCCCTGTCTTGGGCTTAGAAAGATGTTAATATCCACTGCCCCAAGTGCCAAGTTCAGAGGCACTGGTCCAGGGCACACAGCAGGGTGGGCGCAGAGCCCTCACTCCAGCCTGGAGTCCGGGCTCCATCGGGGCTGTGCTCCCTCCCCATGCTTCCCTCCCCACAACCAGGGCTGTGCGCCCACCTAACACACCCTACGCTTCCCAGAAACAGGAGTCACATCCTCTTCAGTGCTGGCAGGGTGGCTGAAGCCAGCCCAACATCTCCTGAATAGAAAAACCTTGATGGGGAGACTGAGGGCCAAGGCACACGTTTGTCCAAGGTCACCCCCAGAGTGGCGGATCCACCACCCAGGCAAGAACTTCCTACTGTCCAGCCCCTTCCACCCTCTCTTGTTCAGCCCAGCACCCTGGACTCTTCCACACCCAGGCATGCTCCCCCCAGGCGCACTGAGGGCGGGATGGGCAGCAGGTGCCCCTGCCAGGCTGGTGGCTCTTCCTCCAGCAGACCTTCAGCCTCTGCTCCTGGCAGGACACTGTGGTCTTCCTATGCACGTTAGTGCGGGTTGAATTTCATGGCCCAGCAGAATTCTCGGGCAGGGCAGCCTGGCCATCCTCCCTGGTCTCTCAGCTCCGAGGGGGTGGACCCAGCCTCTCAGCATAGAGTCGTGGTGCATTCATAAACAAGTCTCCATCTCCAGGATCTTCCTGAAAAAAAACAGCTCTCCAAGCTGGGGCAAGAAGCCTGTCCCTGCAGTGATGCAGCTGCCACACCTCAGTAACCCCGGGCACCACCTAACGCCCACCGGGGGCCAGCTGTGGAGCTCACCCAGCCCACTCCGGGCTTGGACAGAGGGCAGCCCTGGAAGAAGGCACATCTAACCCCACTGCCTGGCATGCAGCTGGGGCCAGGGGCTTGCTGCCACTGCAGAGGTGAGAGAAGCAGGAGCCGCAGGACTCTGCCCATTAGTCTTGGGGGAAGAGAAAAAGGGGGTGACAGGGACAAATCCAGGCCTGGGTGGGCTGTCAGGGGGACTGATATCCAAAGAGGAGCTGGTGGTCAGTGGGGGTAGGGTGAACCACGTACAACTTGGTTATGTCCCAACACCAGTCACCGTGGGCCTGTCAGCCCTACATGCCCTCCCTGGTCTGGAGTCTACAAGCTGCTCAACTCAGTGCACAGGACCTCCCACGAGAACCCCACGCTGCAGAGCCCCTTCTCTTGGCTTCCAGGCCTTTTTACAGGCGGTCCTGCTGCTTGGACACAGCAGTCCCCACCCCCGCACCCGCCCAGCTCCTACTGCACTCAGCTGTCAGTCCCTCTGGGACACCTGTCCGAGGCTCTAGATCAAGGTGGGAGGCTGGTCCTCACTCCTTTCTGGGGCTACACAGCGAGCTGAAGGTCTGAGCCCAGCTGCACCGAGAAATTCTGCCACTTGGAACCCACCTGACCATCCAAGCCCAGGCCCCAATGCATGCGACAGACGAGGCAAAGATTGTGTTGTACAGAGATCAATATATGTAAAGTGCCAGGTACAACGCTCTGAAAAATAATTTTGTCCCAAAATCCAGCGCCTAGGGTGCTCTGGACCTAGCCCTTGCCAGTGAGGTCCAACGGCTGCAGGAATGGAGGCAGCGGCAGCTCGTCCAGGGCCTCCGGGAAGCGGCAGGGAGAGATGGTGGTGACCAGCACCTGCATGGCGCGCGCGAAGAGCGAGGGCGGGGCCAGGCCGGCCAGCCACTGGAACTTGTCCTCACCAAGAAGCCGCTGCCAGCGCGGCCGGTCGCCCAGCAGCTCCCGGCGGGCCGGGCCAGAGGCACCCACGGGGGTGTACAGCGCCAGCAGGTCCAGCAGTAGCAGGCGGCGCTGGCGTGGCTCCCCGTGTGCGGAGGCCGGGGCTTCAGCGGCGGCGGCGGCGGGAGTGGCCCCAGCGTCGCGGCCCAGCTGGCGCAACAGCAGCTCGAGAGGCGTGAGGCCGCCGCCATCGCGCAGGCCGGGCGAGGCGCCATGGCCTAGCAGCAGGAAGAGACACTCGGGGCGCGCCAGCTCGCAGGCCACGTGCAGCGACGTGCCACCACCCTCCACACGGCTGCAGCCGCGCCGGTCCAGCAAACGCGCACGCTCCTCCGCAGGAAAGTCGCGCAAGGTGCGCAGGATGCGGCGCAGAATGCCCACGCGGTTGTAGCGCACGGCCAGCGCCACGTGCGGCCCGGGAGCCGCGCAGCAGCGGAAGCCCGCGCTGGGCGGCGCGAGCGCGCGCCGTGGGAACGTGGCCAGCAGGTAATGCGCGTACGCCTGGTGGTCGTGCACGAGCGCGTAGAGCAGCGCCTCGGAGGGTGAGTAGGCGGCGGCGCGCCCGCGCTCGTCCCAGTGGAAGGCCTCGCTGGCGCGCATGTCCTCTAGCAGCCACACCGGCAGCAGGTCGCGCACCGCCTGGTAGAAGGCGAACGACGACTTGCGGCACTGCTTCTGCGCCCGTGAGCGCGCCGCGCCCGGGCCCTCGGGCCCGCCGTCCGCGCCGCCCCCGGGCCGCCGCACATCCCACGGCATGCTGGCAGCGGGGAGCTCCCGGGCCTCAAGGCATGGGTCCCGCAAAGGCACACCTGCGGGGAAGGGGCCGCGGTGAGGCGCGGGGAAACCGGGGAGGCCCAGGGACTCGCCTCCGCCCCTCACACAGCCCCTGCGGTCCCGGCCCACCAGGCCCTCGTACCTGCCTCCAGCCTTGGCCAGACATTTCCGTCCATCCCACACAGGTCCATCCCTCCCACGCCCACCACCGCCTCCATCCTGGATCTAGCTGTACCAGTTCTCCCTCCTTGAAACCGACTTGCTCTCTGGCACCTCTGCTGGAGATGCCCTTGCTGCCCATGCCCTCAAATCCCTCTCCAACCCAGGGACCCACTGGAAGAGCGTCGGTCCCACCTAAGCCAGGTTCACACAGCCCCAAGTAAACAAAAGGCCAGGGAGGGGATGGGAAAGCTTGGGCCCACATCACAAGCTGAGCCAAATCCACTCTCCAGCCCAAGCGCAACCCTGACCCTGACCTCCGACCCCAGACCACTTGGAAGCCCCTGGAGCCTCTTCCCGGGCTGGTCAGAGGCATGCTCTAGGCTCAGACCTACCTGGTTCCTGCACCACAATCACCTAGTTCCGGGGATGTGGGTATATCACTGTCCCTGGCCGAGCCTCAGCTTCATCTGTAAGAAAGGGGAAGGCTGGATGACGGCTGTGCAGGACAGGGTAAGCCTGGGGCGTGGCGCCAGCCCTATCCAAACATGTTTGCTTACACGTTAGCACCCCTAGCTCCTGGGAGGGGGCAGGAGGGTGAAAACACCCTGAAGACCGGTGTGCACCGCACTGCACGATCAGCCATCCTCTCCAGGTCTCCTACTTCTCTTGATCTCCCCAACTACTAGATGAAGCGGGTACTGCCATCCCACTTTCCAGCCAGGGCACGAGCTTCTCCAAGGTCAGCAAGCCACGGCAGGGCCAGGCCTAGAACTCAGGTCTCCTGCGTCTCAGCTTGGGCTCATTCCAGAATTGGTGGGGACTCCCACCCCACAGGGAATCGAGCTTGGTGTCCTGCCCCAGCCCCGACCTGAGCCTGCGTCTGACCTCTGGCTCTGGCCCAAGCTCCCTGCTGCCTTCTTTCAAGGGTAAGCCCTTGGTCACAGGGAGCCTGGGACAGAGGGCAGGCCGCATCCACACACACTGGGTCACTATCGCTGGCAGTAACTTGAGTTAAAGAGAGCGGCACGGTGGGGGTGGGCTGCGGCCCGTGGGCAACACTGTGACTGGAGTCCCTTCCCCAAGCCTGGGCCTCCGCGCCAGGTATGCCCTGTGCGGGCAGGCGTGGGGCTCCGGGGGTTTACGTAAAGTTCGGCCTCCCCACGTCAGCGGGCAGACACGGCCGCGGCTCGTGAATAAGGGGGTTGGGCCATCGAGGGCAGCGCCGCGCCCGGAGCCGCCCGCCACCTCCCTCCCTTCCCCTCCCGGCCAGCACGGCCTGACCTCGGGGGGCAGAGGGTCGCAAGGGCGAGCGGGGAGTCCGCGCGCAGGTGGCCAGCGCCGCTAGGGCTGCACCTGCGTGCGCGTGTCCCGGGGGAGGAGGAGGCGGCGGCTGCGGGCGTGGCGCGGGAGCCGGGGACTCACCTTGGGGGGCGCGGGGCCACTGGCCGGGCGTCCCCGCCCCCGCCGTGGGCCGGAGAGCGTGCTGTCCCCAGCCGGCGAGCGAGCGAAGGTCCCACGACGGACGCACAGGAGGGAGCCGCCGCCGCCCGCGCCCGCCGCAACCGCGCTGTGAGCCGCCGCGGCCGGATCGCAGGGCGGCGATGCCGGCGCCGGCGGCGGGCGGGCGGCGGGCGGCGCAGTGCGGCCCCGGCCGGGCAGGACGGCGGGACCATCCGCCGCCGCCATTGGCCCGCGCCGCCGGCCCCCGCCACCGCCCATTGGCCGCCGCGCTGCACCATTGTTACGTCACCGGCTGGCGGGCGGGGCTCACCGCTGGACCCGCGGAAAACTTCGGAGAAACTTGAGGGAGCGCGGGCGGGGGAAAACGGAGAGGAGGGGCGGGGCCGTGGCGAGAGGGGCGGGGCGGGGCGGGGCTCCCGGAACCCGAGCTGCGGGCGGAGAAAGGCTCCGCGCTCCGGGCAGCCTCGGCCGGGGAGGGCGTAGCTGCTCTGCGAGCCCGGGCGCGCGCGTAGGTGGCCCGCCTTCCGCCGTGCGTGACTTTCCTCGTTGCGTCCAACTCCCCTTTCTCTAACCTTCTGTAACCTTGGGAAAAACCTCCGGGCTGTTATCCCATCTGCAGGTGGGAGGTGGGGGAGCAGTGACCCCTAAGGGCTCCACTGCCTTCTGCCCGGCTAGGTGCCCGGCGCGCCCCCGCTCCAGCTGACCCGCGCAGGGTAGGGCGGGGCGGACGGATGGGGACAGCTCTTTAGGAGTGGGCACTACGCCCATCTCGGCCTCAGCGCTCTTGATTCCACTTCGATTCACGGCCACCAGCCACAGTGGACACAATGATCCCCAGTTCGGCCCCCAGCAAATCAGGCCTCAGATAGGTGGCTCCAACAGGGGAGCGGCCAGGAGAGAGGCCCGGGCTTTGCCCTGTGGCTCTTCCCGCATTTGCGCGAGACAGGTTGAGCTGGGCCTCAGCCGCCCCAGCCTCTCCGTGGGGGTCCAAGGTTTGGGGTCATGACCTAGGGGGCTTAGGAACCTGGGTCCATCTCTACTAATTTATGGCCTCACTCCCCTCAGCGGCTGGGAGTTCTAGGCCCACTTTACAGATGTGGACACATCTGGAGAGGGGCGCGACCCTCCACCTGGAATCCCCCACACAAGTTCTCAGAGGCCAGGCAGCTGGGGTCTCATGGTGAAATCCCCACGCTCCATACAGGGGCTCTTTCTGGCTCCTTCTGCAGGATGCTGTCCCTGCCTTTCCAGTACCGTCTCACTAGGGAGACCCTCCCACTCCGCTCTGCCTTGCCCCGGTGGGAAGGGCCTGGCCCAGAGGACACGTCTCTACACCCATGCCCAGCCCTGTCCTGGCTTCTCTCTGTACCCCAGCCAGTCAGGGCAGGTGTTGGTGGGGCCAGTCTGGGTGGAAGTTACCTGGGCCCTCTCAACAGACCTGGGCAGGCCCCTGTCCCCAACCCCACAAGCGCAATCCCTTAGGCACACACGCCACAGAGCAGTCCTGAGAGGCTGAGTGGGCAGGACCATGAGGCAGGCAAGGCTGTGAGGCCCAGAGAGGGCCAGGCCACCCAGCGCAGGTGGCTCTCACATGCACCCTGCCCAGGCTGCCTTGCATGCATCCAGTGTGAGGTGCCCAGACCCCACCAGCCCTGCCCACCTCAGGGCAGGGGACCTTGCAGGCCATGCCATCTCTCCCAGGGTGTCCATGGCAACTGCCAAACTTAGGGCAACCAGGTCGTCAGCAGGGGCAGGGGTACAGAGCGCACTGGGCCTGGCATTTGCACCCACCTTTGTGGGCTCCACCCATGTCTCCTCCCATCTCTAGGCCTGTCTTCCTAGGCTTCTCCCATCTACCAGTTCTGGAAGCCTCCAAGTATGATGGCAGGGCATGATCTCAGCTCACTGCAACCTCTACTTCCCAGGTTCAAGCTATTCTCATGCTTCAACCTCCCAAGTAGCTGGGATTACAGACATGCCCCACCACGCCCAGCTAGTTTGGGGGGTTTGTTTTTTCTTTAATTTTTTAAGAGAAAGAGTCTTGCTGTGTTGCCCAGGCTGGAGTGCAGTGGCTATTCACAGGCAGGATCCCACTACTGATCAGCACGGGAGTTTTGACCTGCTCCATTTCCGACCTAGGCTGGTTCACCCCTCCTTAGGCAACCTGGTGTCCCCTGCTTCCGGGAGGTCACCATATTGATGCCAAACTTAGCGCGGACACCCGATCGGCGTAGCACACTACAGCCCAGAACTCCTGGGTTCAAGTGATCCTCCAGCCTCAGGCTCCAGAGTAGCTGGGACCACAGGCATGCACCACCGCACCTGGCTAGTTTTTGTGGGTTTTTTTAGTTTTGTTTGTTTGCTTGGTTGGTTTTGTTTGTTGGTTGGTTTTTAAGACAGAGTCTCGCACTGTTGCCCAGACTGGAGTGCGATGGTGAGATCTCAGCTCACTGCAACCACTACCTCCCAGGTTCAAGCAATTCTCCTTCCTCAGCCTCCCAAGTAGCTGGAATTATAGGCACCCGCCACCATGCCCGGCTAATTATTTTGTATTTTTAGTAGAGAGGGGTTTCACTGTGTTGGCTAGGCTGGTCTCAAACGCCTGACCTCGTGATCCACCTGCCTCGGACTCCCAAAGGGAGCTGGGATTACAGGCATGAGCCACCTCGCCTGGCCAGTTTTTGCATTTTCAGTAGAGATGCGGTTTTGCCACGTTGGCAAGGCTGGTCTCGACGTCTTGGCCCCAAGTGATCCACCTGCCCAGGAGGCCTTTTTCTAAAAGCCAAGGCTGACCCTGTTTCTCAGCTGCCTAGGAGCTTCCTGTGGATGAAGACAGAGCCACGAAGTCCAGATGGGCAGAAAGAGGAGGAGCAAAGGAATGGAGCGTGACACAAAGGCTGCAGAGGCCAAGTGACGGGCAGGTCTCACGGGGCCTTGAATGCCCACCAAGGAGCTGGGGTTTTCCCTGAGGCCCCGGGGGTGGGAGCAGAAGTTTTGAGAAGTGGTTTTGTTAGTGAATGATTTCAGACAAACACACAAAGAGCATAACGATGCCTGGGAGCTCAGCACCCAGTTGAAGGAGCAACAGCCGGGGAATGGGAAGCCCTGCGTGCCCGTCCCCTCCCTTCCCAGCCAGCCTCAGTGCCAGCCCGAGTGTGGCCTTCCCACCGTGAGTGCACGTGGCAGCAGGCATTGTAACACTCCCCACCGCGGGCCCCACCGCGCTCCTCACCTCAGTCGCTTGCCTTTTTCTCCCGTGGTCACTTTTAGATCCGTCCCCAGGAAACGAACCCCCTGCTTTGGGTCGCAGCTGCCATCTGCGCTGCAGTATCTGGCTGATGAAAGCTGTCCCCTGCGAGCACGAGTGTGGACACCCACAGCAGTGCCGAGGTCGCTGGTACCCTCCACGTGGCTTCATGGCCTCGCTGTTGCACCAAAGGCTGCCCAGGGACGGGTGGACAGCTGTGAAGGGGCGGGTTCCTCAGGGAGGGAGGACAGACTGCCAGGAGGGTGGCTGCAGTGGCGGATGGGCAGAGCAGGATTTCCAAACACCTCAGAGGCCCAGGGTGGAGGGGAGCGGGTCTTGCCATCTTGGGATGGGAGTTGACCTTTGACCCCATCATGCTCCTGCTGGGCCTGACCCAGGGCACACTCCTCTTCCTCTGCGAGGGCTTGTCCCACCGGGGCAGGGAGCCACAGCAGCGGGGCGAGGGGCTCCGGAAAGTGAGTGAGGACGCTGGGGAAGCGAACGGGCTCTCGGAGGGGTGGTGTAGCCAGCTTAGGTTTTTCTGGCAACTCTGGCTGAGACTGCAGCGCAGGGAGTCAGGGAGGCCGACGCCGCTGGCCTCAACTGTGCTGGAGCAGGCCGAGGGGCACCAGGGGTCCCTGGGGAGAAGAGCCGCCTCTTGCCGGGCCCCTGCCCACAGGTGAGGGGAATCTAGGAGGCCTCCCTCGTGTTAGGGGACGGCTGAGCACCTGGAAGGTGGCGGAGCCAAGAGGTGTGCATGGCCCCGGAGGTGGGCGGCCTGGGGATCAGAGCGCACTCGGGGACAGGAGGGAGAGGCGGAGGCTCCAGCCTGGGTTCCAGGAAAGGAGGTGGGTGAGAGCCACGGGGCCAAGGAGGCTCGGGGCTCCCAGAAGCCAAGGTGTCCCGAGGACAAGGGAGCAGTCGGCTGGGACAGATTTGGATGTGGCAACATATAGGTCACGGTGCCCTTTACCGAATGTCACGGGGTGTGGGGAGAAGCCTGTTTGGAGAGAGGTCAAGAGCAAGTGGGGAGCGGCATGGAGGGCGCCGTGAGGGCGGGAGCGGAAGGGGCCGGCTTAGAGAATCAAGCGGTGGAGACAGCTCACGCACGTGCGCGTATGTGCACGCCCCACACATGCATCTGCGCGCCGTGGGCCTGTGCGTCATGCTGAGTGTGCGCTCGTGTGTGTGTGTCCATTGTGTGTGCAGTGCGCTGATGGGCAAAAACGCGGACGATGCAGGCTGGCGATAACCTGGAGGAGGCCGGCGGGGCTGGCGGCATGGGCGGTTCTTCATGGGGGTGGCCACAGGTGAAGGTGCCCGGAGATGTCCGCTCCTGTGCCTTCTATTTTCTTTTATTTTCTTTTTTCCTTTTTTTTTTTTTTTGTATTTTAGTAGAGACGGGGTTTCTCCGTGTTAGTCCGGCTGGTCTCGAACTCCTGACCCCAGATAATCTGCCCACTTCAGCCTCCCAAAGTGCTGAGATTACAGTCGTGAGCCACCGCGACTTGCCGGCTTCTATTTTCTTTCTTTTTTTGAGATGGAGTTTTGCTCTTGTTGCCCAGGCTGGAGTGCAATTCTGTGATCTCAGCTCACAGCAACCTCTGCCTCCTGGATTCAAGTGATTCTCCTGCCTGAGCCTCCCCAGTAGCTGGGATTACAGGTATGTGCCACCATGCCTGGCTAATTTTGTATTTTTAGTACATGGGGTTTCTCCATGTTGGTCAGGCTGGTCTCGAACTCTCTACCTCAGCCTCCCAAAGTGCTGGGACTACAGGTGTGAGCCACCGCGCCCGGCCTATTTTCAAGGCCGTGGGCTGAGAGCAGGAAGCGTGGCAGGTGGGGAGGGGCTAGAGGAGAGGGCTGTTTTGCTGACTGCACTGAGACCCTCCTGACCTGAGCCCCTGCTGACCAGCCAGGCCTGTGGAGTCTGCCATCTGGGCAGCTGGGATGGGACAGATGGCCGCAGCCAGGAAGGCACTGCCGGTGCAGGGAGGAGGACAGGCAGCTTCCTTGGGGAGGGGCTGGCACCAGACACACTGGGTCCCATCAGCCACTCACCAGTGGTGGGACTGGGCTGAGCACCGGTCCCTTATCTGTGAGAGAAGTCAGGTGGATTTCTGGGTGTCAGGAGGAAGGTGTTTCATGTGGCAAGACTGGCAAGGCCAGCAGGCAGAGTGGCTGGAGCCAGGTAGGAGCCTGGGGGTGTCCCATCACTTCCCCACCTCACACAGGTTTTGTCCTTCCACTGCCTGGCCAGACCAGACCAGAGCTCACCTGGCCTCTAAGATTGGCACCAGGAGCCACTGCCCCTCCCTCCTACGGTGGCAGGCTGGGCTCAGCCCTGCCACGCCTGCAGCACATGCAGCTGGTCTTTAAAGGCTCAGCTTTGGGATGCCAGGACAGACCAAAGACAGGACGGGACGGGCGCAGTGGCCATGCCTGTAATCCCAGCACTTTGGGAGGCCAAGGCGGGCGGATCACGAGTTCAACAGATCAAGACCATCCGAGCCAACATCGTGAAACCCCGTCTCTACTAAAAATACAAAAATTAGCTGGTCGTGGTGGTGGGCACCTGTAGTCCCAGCTACTCGAGAGGCTGAGGCAGGAGAATTGCGTGAACCCTGGAGACAGAGGTTGCAGTGAACCAAGATGGCACTACTGCACTCCAGCCTGGCGACAGAGCGAGACTCCATCTCAAAAAAGTAAGACAGGACAAAACCAGTGGAGACAAAGGACATCCTGGGATCCAAAGGGTCCAGCATGCCTAGCCAAGGAGTGGTGTCCCAAGTGTGCGGGGAGTCCCCACCATAGCTGGAAGACCAGCCCGGGGTAAGAAGGGCGAGGGCACCATAGGTTATCCTCATGCCGGCCAACAGACATGCAGAGACAGGCACTTCAGCTTCGCCAGGAATCAGCAAGTGTACAGGCTCCTGGCAAAATCTGGGTAGGCTGGGAACAGCCTGTGCTGGCCGGGTTAGGACTCAGGAACTTGCCCCACCATAAGGGAAGACGCCCATGCTTGTGGGCCAGGCAGGTCCTTGTAAGCATCTCATCCCAGAGAAATACCTGCCTGAGTGCCGAGTTGCATGTACAGCTCACTGCTGTGGATTTTGTTCTCTTGCCTTTTTTTTTTTTTGAGACAGGATCTTGTTCTGTTGCCCAGGCTGGAGTGCAGTGGTGTAATCATAGGTCACTGCAGCCTCAGTCTCCTGGGCTCAAGTCATCCTCTCACCTCAGCCTCCTGAGGAGCTGGGACTATAGGCACATGCCACCACACCCAGCTTATTTATTTTTTTTAATTTTAGAGACGGAGTTTCACCATGTTGGTCAGGCTGGTCTTGAACTCCTGACCTTGTAATCAGCCCATCTCGGCCTCCCAAAGTGCTGGGATTACAGGCTTGAGCCACCGCGCCTGGCCGATTTTTTTATTTTTATTTTTGTAGACAGGACACCAGGTCTTGCTCTGCTGCCCAGGCCGGTCTTGAACTCCTGAGCTCAAGCGATCTTCCTGCCTCAGCCTCCCAAAATGCTGGGATTACAGGTGTGAGCCACCTCTACTGACCTAATTCTTTAATGTTTCATAAAATAATTTAGCAGCCAGGGGTAGTGGTTCACACCTGTAATCCCAGCACTTTGGGAGGCTGAGGCAGGCAGATTAACTGAGGTCAGGAGTTAGAGACCAGCCTGGCCAACATGGTGAAACCCCATCTCTACCAAAAATACAAAAAAAATTTAGCTGGGCTGTTAAAACACACGCTCTGAATGAAAAGACCCCCAAACAGGCTTTGTGTGAGCAACATGGCTATTTATTCACCTGGGTGCAGGCAGGCTGAGGCCGAAAAGGGCATCAGCAAAGGGCGGCGGTGGGATAGGAGTTGGTTTTATAGATTTGGGGTGGGAGTGGCAAGTTACAGAAGTTACAGTTGGCAGTTTTTTGTAAGCTGGGAGGGGCCGTAGGTTTGCAAGCTGGGAGGGGGTCGTAGGTTTGCAAGCTGAGAGGGGGTCGTAGGGTGTGGCAATGAAGTTGGCCAAGATCAGTTACAAAGTCCAATGGCCTGATCAATTAGGGCAGGAATAAGCAACAATAGAGAACGTCTCAAAGTTAAGCAGGTGCCGCAGGGGTTGATCATTTCTTCAGTCTTCCAGTTACTTTAGATTTTTCAGGAACTCATCTAGAGTGTCCGTGCAGGTCACAGAGGTTAACATGGTGTCCATGGCACTGTCAGTCAGCCTAAAAGACCTTACATGGGCATGGTGGCGGGCGCCTGTAGTCCCAGCTACTTGGGAGGCTGAGGCAGGAGAATCGCTGGAACCCAGGAGGTGGAGGTTACAGTGAGCCGAGATCGAGCCACTGCACTCCAGCCTGAGTGACAGACCAAGACTCTGTCTCAAAAAAAAGAATTTAGCTGAAGTTTATATTTCATTTCTAACTATTTCATCATTAAAGCTTTGAAGAGAATACAGGTGCATACCAAGTGCTAGGGAGGTGGAATCATGGCTGCCTGTTTGACAGGGAAAAGCTGGAAGCTCCCTAAGTGACCATCAGAAGGGATATAGCTGACATGGTTGTGGAGAAGCCTTCTGTGACTTTGCTGCGTAGCAGCGGACTCCTGCTCTCCTGCTGGGCTTGCTGAGTGCACTAGGTGTGAGCCTGGAGCCTAAGGACCGTGTCCCTCCCATGCTGAGACGTGAGACAGTCTCCATGGCCGAGCCATCTCTGGGCCCTTGTAGGATCCCTGCATCCAGCCATGCCTGAGCACCAGGGCTTCCCATTAAATAAGTGAGTAAAATGGGGCCGGGCGCAGTGGCTTACTCCTGTAATCCCAGCACTTTGGGAGGCTGAGGTGGGTGGATCGCCTGTGGTCAGGAGTTCTTGACCAGTCTGGCCAACATGGTAAAACCCTGTTTCTACTAAAAATACAAAAATTAGCTGGGCGTGGTGGCATGCGCCTGGAGTTCCAGCTACTTGGGCTTAGGCCCATTGGATATGGGTCTATCCTTTGAAAAAGTCCTAAGTAGATTCCCCAGGACAGTCTCTGTCATCCAGATACAATTATAATAGCATTCCTTTCCACACTCCCCAGGTCCTGATTGGGAAGGACAATCACTTGGTCACCTTGTGCCTAATGCACTTGTGGCCTCAGGCAAGAAAAAAAAGCCTGGGTTTCCTCATCTGTCAAGGAGAGGTGACAGTGATTTCTACTGAGCCCTTGAAGCGACACTTGGCACAAAGCTTGCACTGATAACGACACTGCTAGGATCTTAAAAATATTTCATCATAGGCTAGGCATGGTGGCTCACACCTGTAACCCCCCCTACTCAGGAGGCGGAGGCAGGATTGCTTGAGCTGAGGAGTTCAACACCAGCCTGGGCAACAGAGTGAGACCCTGACTCTAAAAAAAGAAAACAGAACGTGGCACATGTTCAAATATTATTTGTGTAATTAAGGAAAAGCTTTTGTTGTTGTTGTTTTTCCTTTTCAAAGAGAGATGGGCGGGTGGGGAGGTGTCTCACTATTTTGTCCAGGCTGAATTTGAACTCCAGGACTCAAGAGATCCTCACACAGGGATCCTCCAGCCTCAGTCTCCTTTGGTTTCATGAGTTTCTAGTAACCCTACTGGGGTTCTGGACTTGGTGAAAGCTGATGAAAGCTGTGGTTCCTCCTCCCACTCATAAGATGGGGGGACTCAGACACAGGTAGGGATAGTGGACTGGGCTCAGCGCCCCTGGCCAGACAGCTGGCTTGTCAGCCAACACTGCTGAGCAGACTCGCTGATTAGTTTATTCAACAAACAGCCTCTTGGAACTGTTCTGCAGTCCAGAGCTGAGTAGGCAGGGGAGGCTTCCTGGAGGAGGCTACTTGAGCTAAGGAATCGCCTGCATCTCCCATCATTGGTCAAGCCCCCTGTGATCCGTGCACAAATGCCCTGACCCCCTCCTCACTGCTCCATCACCCCTCTCAGGCCCAGATGCAGCCCCCTGCAGCCTGAGGGATCCTCCCCAAACCAAAGGGGAGGGGACTTGGTGCAGCCCGGGATGAATCACGATAGCAGGTAGCATCCCCAGGCCACCTGGACCCTCTTTCCTTACTGCCCTCCCCAGCTGCCCATGCCAGACTAAAACCCCTCCTCTGGGCCAGGTGAGGTGGCTCATGCCTGTAATCCCAGCACTTTGGGAGGCCAAGGTGGGCGGATCACCTGAGGTCAGGTGTTCAAGGCCAGCCTGGCCAACGTGGTGAAACCCCGTCTTTACTAAAAATACACAAATTACTCAGGCATGGTGTCGTGTGCCTGTAATCCCAGCTATTTGAGCAGCTGAGTCCAGAGAATCACTGGAACTCGGGAGACAGAGGTTGCAGTGAGATGGAGATTGCACCACCGCACTTCAGCCTGGGCAATAGAGCAAGACTCCGTCTCAAAATAATAATCATCATCATAAAAACTCCTTCTCTCCCTCTAGGCCAGACCCCTTTCTGTGCCACTGGGAACTCTGTGTTCAGGCTGCCAGGCCCTGGACCTGCTGTTTGCTCTGCCTGGGGTGCTCCTCTCAGGAGTCTGTGGCCTCATTTCAGCTGTCACCTGGCTAAAGGAGCTCCCCCAGGCTCTCTGGGCCCTGGGCACCGGCCAGATGGAAGGTTCTTCTTTGTCTGCTCACAGGGTGGGGCCTGCCTGTCCCTGTTGGGAGGGCAGTCCTGTGGGTGCCCATAAATGCAGATGACTAAGTAGAGGAAGAGTTAAGCAGGCAGAGGGTGGAGCCGGGGAGTGCTGGGGATGCGGTGAGTGAGGCCCTCCTGCTGCCCGGAGGCTGGGCAGGGCTGGGGCAGGAAGCCGTGATTCATCCCGGGCTGCCGAGGGTGCTCTGGACACTGGGGGGTGTGGGAGACCAGCGGTGGCCCATCGAGCTCCCGGCTCCTCCCGGTGGAGACCTGGCAGGAAGTAGGATGCCGGGAGCAGGACGGGCTGGGAGGATCCCACGCACCCGCCCCTTCCTCGCCCCTCCATGCACCGTCATGCTGGATTGGTCCGAGTGGTCTCGAGTGCATCTTGCCCCTGGGGGATGGGAAGCGTTCTGAGGGTTCGGGCTGGGGACAAGTCAGCCGCAGTCTTGTGGAGCTGGGGGTGCCTCCCCGCAGCGCCTCCTCCGGACAACGCCCCGCGTCGCCTGCGCCCCCGTCTTGTTTTCCAGGACCACCTTTGGGGCTGTGCTAGATCAGTAGCTGCAGCTTGCAGAGAAGTGAGTCAAAAGGGGAAACTGAGACCGGAGGGCCGCCCCAGCTCCCACAGTGCAGACCAGTCCCGAGGGTGACAGCGGCACGTGCGCGAGCGCGCCCCCTTCCCACGCTCCCCGCCTCGCCAGGTCCCGGCGTCCGCAGGATCACTTTCCGGGCGCCAGGCGGGGAAGGGGCCGGGAGATCGAGCCCCGCAGCAGGGCCGGAGCGTGGGAGGGGGCCGGGGCGCGGCTTATCTGCCCCAGGGTGGGAGAGAGTTTGCAGGGACGGGAGTGTCCCCTAGTGGGACCCTGACGAGCGCCCTCGGGGAGAGGCGAGGCCCTGGCCCGTGCCGGCGGAGTCCGGGCCTCAGTATCCCCTCCGCGCAGTGAGGGCGGGCGGCGGCCAGGAGCCCGACCCCAGCGCCCAGCGTGGCCCGACACCGCCCCCTGGCGGCCGCGGACGTCACTGCGACCCGCAGCCTCCGCCGGTGCCTGGCGAGGGACCCCAGACTCGGGCGACCCAGGCTGCGGGGGCAAGAACGTCCGAGCGCCCTGGCCCCGGCGGCAGGGTCCGTGGGCTGAGTGCCCACCTCGCTCGCCCCTCGCCCCGCGGCCTCGTCGGGCCCTCGCCCACCCGGGTCTTCACCTTCTCCCGGGTAAAATGGCCGCGGGGCGGGAGGGCCAGGTGGCCCGGCAGGCCCCTTCCGGGTTCCCCTCCCCCAGCCGGAGTCCGCGGACCGCGCCGGGCACAGGGAGTGGGCTATGCGCGCCTCCGCTTCCCGGCCTTCCCAGCGGGGACGAGCGCCGCCCCCAGCCCTGTCGGGAGACGCCCCGAGGCCCCAGGCTCTGCCTCCGCCAGCCCCCGGCCCGCGGGCGACAGTGGCCCCGGGTCCGAGCCTGTGCGCTGCCCCACCTCTCTTGGAGAGCGACCCCCGCGCTCCTGTCCCCTCCACCCGGCCCGGCCTGCCCGCGCGTGCCAGCTGCCACTTCCCTCGCCTCGCCAGGCGCGCTTCTACCCGGCTCCTGTGTGTCTGCGGGGCTGCGGCTTCCACGTCCCCCAGGCCCACTCCACAGGTGCAGACGCTGAGGCCAGCGCGGCTGAGGAGCTGGTTGCAGGGCAGCGTGCGGGCGGTGTGGGGAGGGACTCGACCTGGCCTTCCATTGCAGCTCCCATCCCTGCTGTGCCACCCCCAGGCCTGGCATCTGTCCCCACCCAGGAACCCCCAGGACATGGTCAGCAGAATCCACTGAGGGTCCAGTGCTGTCCAGATGGAGGCATCAGGATTCCCAGGAGCCACCCCTCACTCTGTCACCTCGTGTCCGTATGTCCAGCAGGGAGCTGAGGGCCTGGAGGGGTGCCGAGGCCCTGCCAGAAGCTGCTAAAGTCATGCCCTTGCCTCAATGCCCTGCGTGCAATGAACAGAGGGCTGGACTGGGAGTGATTGGGTAAACTGCCCAACCTTCAAAAGTGATGGACAGGGAGGGGAAAGGAGGGTGGAGAGGCTGCAGGTTATGCCAGGGACCCCTGAGAGACAAGGAGACCCCCACAGTGTATCAGTTCTCTTCTGCTGTGTAACAAACAACCCTGCCAGGGTAGCTTTAAACAGCAACGCTGTAGTATTGTTCACAGTTCTCTGGATTGACTGGGCGGCTCTTCATGTTGTGTCCACTGGGACCACGCTACAGCTGTAGGTATTTGGAGGCCCAATTGGAGTGAAATATCCAAGGGGCTTCACCCACACGGCTACAGTTGGTGCTGCTTGTCAGTGGGTCGCTCAGCTGCCGCCAGCATGGGCTGCCACCCGGATTCGGTGCTCCTTTGCTCGGCTTTTCCACGTGGCTAACTTGCTGTTCCTCACAGCATCGCAAGACAAGCCCCGATGTGCAAGAGCTCATGAAACGTCTGTTCCCATCACTCTTTCTAATACCTCATTCACCAAAACTAGCCCAGCGTCCACGTGGACTGAGACTCACAAAGGCATGAATCCCAGGAGGCCTGGTTTATTGTTTCGGGCATCGCAGCTTAGCACAGTGATGGGGAGTGGGGATGGATCGTAGAGAGCAGATCTGCCAGGGCCAGAACACGCAGGGAAGGCTCCTGGAGGAGGATGGGACTGGCTAAGGAGGGGCCGGGAACTCTTCCTTCTCCCTGAAGCTGCAAATCCTCAGGGCCCTGGGGAGGTTGGAGGATCACCAGTCACTAAGTCAAGATACAAACGCTCAAGGCTCAAACACCTCACCTCAAGGCGGATCGCCTGAGTTCAGGAGTTTGAGACGGGCCTGGGAAATATAGTGAGACCTCATCTCTACAAAAATAAAAGTAAAAAAAATTAGAGCAGGCACAGTGGCTCATGCATATAATCCCAGCACTTTGGGAGGCCAAGGCAGGTGGATCACCTGAGATCAGAAGTTCAAGACCAGCCTGACCAACATGGAGAAACCTCGTCTCTACTAAAAATACAAAATTAGCTGGGCATGGTTGCACATGCCTGTAATCCCAGCTACTCAGGAGGCTGAGGCAGGAGAATTGCTTGAACCCGGGAGGCGGAGGTTGCAGTGAGCCAAGATCGTGACATTGCACTCCATCCTGGGCAACAAGAGTGAAACTCTGTTTCAAGAAAAAAAAAAAATTTAGCCAGGCATGGCTGGGCACAGTGGCTCATGCCTGTAATCCCAGCACTTTGGGAGGCTGAGATAGGTGGATGACGTGAGGTCAGGAGTTCAAGGCCACCCTGGCCAACACGGCAAAATCCCATCTCTACTAAAAATACAAACATTAGCTGGGCATGATGGTGGGTGCCTATAATCCCAGCTACTGGGGAGGCTGAAGCAGGAGAATCACTTGAACCTGGGAGGCAGAGGTTGCAGGGAGCCAAGATCACAACATTGCACTCCAGCCTGGGAGACAAGAGTGAAACTCCATCTCAACAACAACAAAAAAAAATTAGCAGGCCATGAGGGCGCCTGCCTGTGTCCCAGATACTCAGGAGGCTGAGGTGGGAGGATCACCTAAGGCTGGGAGGTCAAGGTTGCAGTGAGCCATGATCGTGCAAGACCCTGTCTCACAAAAGAAAAAGGAAAAAAATCCAACCATACGGACTGTTGACAAGAACGTGGAGGCACGGGAACTGTCGTACACCCCCCACCGTGGGAATGCAAAATGATGCAATGACTTTGGAAAAGTTTGGCCGTTTCCTAAATTCATTGTAGGAACCAGCAATTCCACTCCTAGGTATGTGCCCAGTAAATGAAAACGATACTCTTTTTTTTTTCCTTAGGGACAGGATCTCACTCTGTCACCCAGGTGAGTCCAGTTGCATGATCACAGCCCACTGCAGCCTCAACCTTCAAGACTCAAGTGATCCTCCCACCTCAGCCTCTCAAGAAGTTGGGACTACAGGAAGCAAAACAACCACCAGTTGATTTTTTAATTGTTTTTTTTTTTTTTTCTGTAGAGACAGAAAAAATGTTGCCCTGGCTGGTCTCAAACTAGGTTCAAGCAATCTTCCTGCCTCAGCCTCCCAAAATGCTGGGATTACAACCATGAGGCCCCATGCCTGGCCTGAAAACATCTCTAACACAAAGATTTGTGGGTTTGTTGTGGTTTTTTCTTTGAGATGGAGGTTCACTCTTGTTGCCCACGCTGGAGTGCAATAACATGATCTCAACACGATCTCCGCCTCCTGGGTCCAGGCGATTCCCCTGAATCAGCCTCCCAAGTAGCTGGGATTACAGGCATGCGCCACCACGCCCCGCTAATTTTGTATTTTTAGTAGAGATGGGGTTTCTCCATGTTGCTCAGGCTGGTCTTGACTCCCGACCTCAGGTGATCCACCCACTTTGGCCTCCCAAAGTGCTGGGATTACAGGCGTCAGCCACCTCACCTGGCCATCACAAAGATTTGTATGTGAACATTCTGTGAGATAAAGCAGCACGGGTAGAAAGCCATGTGTGCTTATCCCTGTTTGCAGCATGATTTTTTTTTTCCTCCAGACGGGGTCTCACTCTGTTGCCCAGGCTGGAGTGCAGTGGCGCAATCTCGGCTCACTGCAACCTCCGCTTCCCGGGTTCAAGTGATTCTCCTGCCTCAGCCTCCCGAGGAGCTGGGATTACAGGCTCAAGCCACCATGCCTGGCTAATTTTTGTATTTTTAGTAAAGAAGGGGTTTCAACATGTTGGTCAGGCCGGTCTTGAACTCCTGATCTTTTGATCCACCTGCCTTGGCCTCCCAAGGTGCTGAGATTACAGGCGTGAGCCACCGTGCCCAGCCATCAAACTCATTCTTTAAAAGCTTGCATTTTAGGGCCAGGTGTGGGGGCTCACTCCTATAATCCCAGCATTTTAGGTGGCCAATAGGCAGATTACAAGGTCAAGAGATCAAGCACATCCTGGCCAACATGATGAAACTTCATCTCTACTAAAAACACAAAAATTAGCCAGGCATGGTGGTGGGTGCCTGTAATCCCAGCTACTCCGGAGGCTGAGACGGGAGAATCGCTTGAACCCAGCAGGCAGAGGTTGTGGTGAGCTGAGATCGTGCCATTGCACTCCAGCCTGGGTAACAAGAGCAAAACTCCGTCTCAAAAAAAAAAATTAGCCTAACACAGTGGCATCTGCCTGTGGTCCCAGCTACTCAGAAGGCTGAGATGAGAGGACTGCTTTAGCCCAGGAGTTTGAGGCTGCAGTGAGCTATGATCACACCACTGCACTCCAGCCTGGGTGACAGAGGGAGACTCTGTCTCAAAAATGGAAAAAAAGGCTGGGCTCCGTGACTCACACCTGTAATCCCAGCACTTTGGGAGGCCAAGGCGGGCAGATCACCTGTGATCAGGAGTTTGAGACCAACCTGATCAACACTGTGAAACCCCATCTCTACTAAAAATACAAAAATTAGTCTGGCATGGCGGTGCACACCTGTGGTCCCAGCTACTCAGGAGGCTGAGGCAGGAGAATTGCTTGAACCCAGGAGGCGGAGGTTGCAGTGAGCTGAGATCGTACCACTGCATTCCACCCTAGGTGACGGAAGGAGACCCCATCCCCCCAAAAAAAAGAAAAGTTTAAACAAAAAAAAAGGTTGGGAGAAGTGGCTCATGAAATCCTACCACCTTGGGAGGCCAAGGTGGTCAGGAATTCAAGACCAGCCTGGCCAACATAGCAAAACCCCATCTCTACTAAAAATACAAAAAAGTAGGCCAGGCACGGTGGCTCATGCCTGTAATCCTAGCAGTTTGGGAGGCCGAGGTGGGCCGATCACAAGGTCAGGAGTGCCAGACCAGCCTGGCCAACGTGGTGAAACCTCTTCTCTACTAAAAATACAAAAATTAGGCTGAGCGAAGTGGCTCACGCCTGTAATCTCGGCACTTTGGGAGTCCGAGGTGGGCAAATCATGAGGTCAGGAGTTCGAGACCAGCTTGGCCAACATGGTGAAACCCCGTCTCTACTAAAAGTACAAAAATTAGCCTGGTGTGGTGGCGTGCATCCTAATCCCAGCTACTTTGGAGGCTGAGGCCGGAGAATGGCTTGAACCTGGGAGGTGGAGGCTGCAGTGAGCCGAGATGGCGCCACCGCACTCCAGCCTGAGTGACAGAGTGACTCCATCTCCGGGGGAAGAAAACAAAAAACAAAACTAAATACAAAAATTAGCTGGGTGTGGTGGTGGGTGAAAGAACAAAACTTGTCTCAACGCAAACACTGAGAAGGAAAAGAGAAAGAGAAAGACTCAGAGGTTGGGTTAAGCCTTGAGATGGGCTGTGGCTCAGCAGAGACCAGGTATTGACGCAAGCAGCCCTGAACCTTCCCAGTTTCAGCCCCCAAACCCTTGAGGCCTCCGTGGCTGGAAACCCCACACGGTTAGGTGAGCCTGGATGTGTGGCGCCTTCTGAGTCGTTCACCGAAAACTCTCCGTGAGCGAACGAGGCCTGTTTTCCATGATAAATGCCCTAAATCACAAGTCGTTCAACCCCCCCGTCTGCATTCTCCCAAACTGGCGAAATCTGCTTCTTTCCAATAACAGGCTCCGGCCCCGGGAGGCCCCGCCCCGCCGCGCAGGGGACGCTGCAATTAGCGCGCAGCAGTTAGGGACGCCGCCGTGGGGGCGGGGCCTGGCGCGCCGCCGTGCGGTGGACGGGAGAGGCGGGGACGCTGTGGGCGGGACGCTGTGGGCGGGCCCCTCTCTGGCCGGGCAGGGACACAGTGCCGCTGACTTAAGCCTGGAACCCAAGGGTGGGGTACCGACGCACCCGGTGCTCAGAGATTCGCTGAGAGTCGCAGAGGGGCCCAGGGTCCAAACAGGACACCCCGGATCGAGGCGAGGTTAGGACGCGCGCAGGAGCAGAGGGCGCCATCTTCAGGGCTCCCTGAGCGCGGGAAGGGGGCCGGGAGAGCGGCGTTGCGCCGGGGTGTCCGGGGTCCCGTCTCCGACCCGCACTAAGCAGCTCCCCCAGCCCGAGATAGAACGGGAGCTGTCCAGGTTTTGGGGGCTCAACCCCAGGCAGGCCGCTCCCCCACACCCTTCCCTGGATTACCCCCAGGTGCGGGTTGCAGAGTGGAGTCAGCCGTCTGGAGACCCTGACCCCCATTTTGGAAATTTAATTTTTAGTAGAGATAGGGGTCTCACTGTGTTGCCCAGGCTAGTCTCAAACTCCCGATCTCAGGGGATTCTCACCCTCGGCCTCCCAACGTGCCGAGATTAAGGATGTGAACCTCGGCGCCTGCCTTGAACCTCGCCGTGTTGCCCCGGCTCCTCCCGCCCCAGTCAGGACCACCAGGCGGCGCTGTGAAGCCTGCGGCTGGCCGGGCTTCTCCTAGGACCTGCCGGGAGTCCCTGCAGGCGTGGGGAGCCCCGCCAGCCACAGCGCCTTCCCCTGCCCTCTGATGATTGGACCAGGCATGGCCATCTGACTGAGGGGAGCCTCTCCATAGGCTGGCCAGTGACCTATCAGGGCTGGCCTGGTGAGAACCCAGCCAATCAGATGCTTTCCTGGGACCCGGAGCCAAAGCTGCCCCAGGGGGTGTGGTGGCCGCGGGCCTCCGGGCGAGCCGGGAGACCGGAGTGGGAGGTCCGAGTCGGGCATCCCGGAGAGGGCGACGCGGGGCGAGAGGCCGGGCTCCGCCTGGGCTTGACCCGGCTTCGACTTTCCAGTCCGAAGTCATTCCCGCTGGCTCCGGGGACTCACCCCGGCCGCTGTCTGTCACCCCTGCGTGACCGACCTGAAATCACTCGGCCGCTGCAGCCGCACCTAAGCTTCATGTCCCGTCTGTGATGTGCGCGCGAACATGGGTTAAACCAAATTCAACGCCATCAAACTGCTGTCCCTCCATTTGCCGCCCGCTTTCTCGGTAGCCGCATTCGCAACAGCCGAAGGGTGAGAGCAGCCCACGGGCCCACGCGCGGGGGAAGGGCTGAGAACGGCCGGTGCGGACAGTGGAGCGCTTCCACCGCAGAGGCAGGGCAGTGCCGCACGGCCGCAGCCGGGAGGGACGGTGAACCCTGGCACGACGCGGAGCGCCGTCAGCCAGGCACAAACACACCGTGGGCTCCCACGCACGCTGTCCAGAGTCGTCACATGCGGAGACAGGACGTGGAGTGGTGGTTGCCGGGGGCGGGGAGGAGCGGAGAACCGGGAGTTACTGTTTAACGGGTTCGGGGTTTCCGCTTGGAAAGACTGAACTGTACGTTTTTATTCCCTCCCTCCCTCCCTCCTTTTCCTTCCTTCACTTCCTTCCTCTCCCTCCCTCCTTTTTTTTTCTTTTCTTTTTCTTTCTTTCTTTTCCTTACTTTTTTTCTTTTAATTTTTTTCTTTTATCTGTGCTCATTTCTCTAAAGATCTTTCTTCTTTCTCTTTCTTCTTTCTATTTTCTTTCTCTCCTTTCTCTCTCATTCAGTCCCTCCTTCCCTTCCTTCCTTCTTTTTCTTTTTCTTTCTTTCCCTTCCTTCCTTCTTTCCCCTGACCATGGCGAAGGACATGAACTGTACACGTAAACATGGTTCAAATGGTAAATTTTATGTTATGTGCATTTTACCATAATGTTTAAAAAAAGATTCTTCTGGCCAGCGTGGTGGCTCACACCTCTAATTCCAGCACTTTGGGAGGCCAAGGCAGGCGAATCACAAGGTCAGGAGTTCAAGACCAGCCTGGCCAACATGGTAAAACCCCTTCTCTACTCAAAATAAAAAAAAAATTAGCTGGGTGTAGTGGCAAGCACCTGTAATCCCAGCTACTCTGGAGGCTGAGGCAGGAGAATCGCTTGAACCCAGGAGACAGAGGTTGCAGTGAGCCGAGATCATGTCACTGGTGATAGAGTGAGACTCAGTCTAAAAAAAAAAGTTCTTCTGTGCACCCCAGAACTCATCTTGTATGGGGATCCACAAAGCACCCAGCCCAGCCTCTGTATGGCATGACCAGGAACATTGGCCACCTGGGTGGGCTCACCGTGGACGCAGCTAGGGCAAAAGTACCAAGCCAGGATGGCCCTACCCAGCCAGACCCAGAGACAGGGGTCAAATTGGGGGTACTCTCCTCACAGCCCTCTTTCAGGTTCTTTTCTTTTTTCTTTCTTTTTTTCTCTGTCACCCAGGCTGCAATGCACAGTCTCAGCTCACTGCAACCTCCGCCTCCCAGGTTCAAGTGACTCTCCTGTCTCAGTCTCTGAAGTAGCTGGGATTACAGGTGCCAGCCACCATGCCTAGCCAATTTTTGTATTTTTAGTAGAGAAGGGGTTTCACCGTATTGGCCAGGCTGGTCTCAAACTCCTGACCTTGTGATCCACCTACCTCTGCCTCCCAAAGTGCTGGGATTACAGGTGTGAGCCACCACGCCCAGCCTCTTTTTTTTTTTTTGGACACAGAGTCACACCCTTTTTTTTTTTTTTTTGAGACAGAGTCTCACTGTGTCGCCCAGCCTGGAGTATACTGGCACCATCTCGGCTCACTGCAACCTCTGCCTCCTGGGTTCAAGCGATTCCCTGCCCAGCCTCTCAAGTAGCTGGGACTACAAGTGCCCGCCACTATGCCTGGCTAATTTTTGTATTTTTAGTAGAAATGGGGATTCACCATGTTGGTCAGGCTGGTCTCAAACTCCTGACCTCAGATGATCCACCACCTCGGCTTCCCATAGTGCTAGGATTACAGGCGTGAGCCACTGCACCCAGCCCCTCTCTAGGGTTTTCAGGGGCCCTGTCTTCCAGGGAAGAAAATGCCATCCTGACCCCCACCCCCACCTCCATATACACGTTGGCCTCAGTGGAGGGTAAAGGCAGAGAGACAATGGAAACTTACAGAGTTGGAGTGACAAGCCCAAGGTCAGACGGCTAAGTGGCAACAGCCACAACCAGAAGCTAGCCATTCCAATGGCAAAATCCATGCTCTCCCTAAAGCTTTGCTTCTCAGAAGAACGAAAGCCTGGAGCATGCAGGCTGGGTGAGGAGAAGCCACAGGACACAGAACAGCTTCCGGAACACCAAGCTTCCCTGGCCATTTGGAGTGGGAGGTGCAGAATTGAGCAAACGTGTAAAACCTAACTTTTGTGTCCACAAGCATTCCCATACTGCAGAGGTAGAGCATAACACTCACGTGGGTTGTTTTGTTTAAGATGGAGTTTCACTCTTGTTGCCCAGGCTGGAGTGCAATGGCGTGACCTCGGCTGCAACCTCCACCTCCTGGGTTCAAGCAATTCTCCTGCCTCAGCCTCCTGAGTAGCCAGGATTATAGGCACATATCACCACACCCAGATAATGTTTGTATTTTTAATAGAGACAGGGTTTTATCATGTTGGCCAGGCTGGTCTTGAACTCTTGACCTCAAGTGATCTACCTACCTCTGCCTCACTGCCCCAGGCCTCACGTGGATTTTTGATGAACCAAGGTCCTTCGGTGCTAGCAGCAGGGCTCCATTATCCTGGTCAGTCCGCCTCCACAATTAAGGAAACAGTGGAGGAAAAGTCGGTAAGCTTGTGTTCCACCTGCCACCAGTGGAGAAAGCCCCATCCCCTGTGACATGCTTTCCAGTGACTCGCTGAACAGAAGGATGTGCCTCAGCATCAAGGGTGTAGCTCGTGGGCACCTCCTGGTCCACCAGGTTGGCCACACGCATGCCAGCCCCTCACCCTAGAGTGATTTCAGAGTGGCTTAACTCTGAGTCACAGAGCAGTGGGGAGCAAGGGGTGGGGCATGGCATGGCCGCTCACGGCACAGAGGGGAGGGTGGAGAGGTGCCCTCTGAGTGTGTTGCCTTCATTGGCTTTATTGATGAAGGAGGAGCGTGGGAGATCTGGCAGGGGGCTGTGGCTCTGGGCCCTCCTATTCCCCTGGGCTTGATCCCACTCCAGTCACCCAGGCATTGCCAGGCAGTGTCCCGGGGAAAGGTGGGACCTGCTGCTCCCCATGCCTGCCCTGTGGGATGGGGAGGGCTTGGGAAAGGTGCTGCTTATGGCCTGAGTCCCGGGAGCTAAGGACACCCAAGGGTGACAGAGCAACCCTGCCTGGCCCCAGGCCCAGGGGTAATGCTGTTGGTGGCTCCAAGGCTGAGTCGCTGTAGTCTTCCCATCACTCTCTGACTGACATCAGAGACTGGATCCTGCCACCCTAGGGCAAGAAGCTGCTTTCGAGATGCTGGCTGGACACGATGGCTCACTCCTCGAATCCCAGCACTTTGAGAGGCTGAGGTGGGCAGATCACTTGAGGCCGGTGTTCGAGACCAGCCTGAACAACATGGAGAAACCTCATCTCTACTAAAAATACAAAAATTAGCTGGACGTGGTGGCGCACACCTGTAAGCCCAGGCAGCACACAGCTGCTTGGGAGGCTGAGGCAGGAGAATCACTTGACCCTGGGAGATGGAAGATGCAGTGAGCCGAGATCGTGCCATTACACCCCAGTCTGGGAGACAGAGCAAGACTCCTTCTCAAAAAGAGAGAGAATGTAGCCCTGGGAGAGGTTTAGGGAACTGGGGACCTAGGAGGAGAGGCCACATGGGTAGAGCTTCTGCCCCACTCACTTCAACTGGACCTTCTCAGTTCAGGAAGTGACTTTGCTGCTGCTGTTGAGCTTCTGAGTAAGACTTCCTGTGAGAAGGGGTTTAGCACGGGGCTGCAGTGGCTGAAGCCTGTAATCCTACCGCTTTGAGAGGCCAAGGCAGGAGGATCGCTTGAACCCAGGAGTTCAAGACCAGTCTGGGCAACATGGTGAAACTGTCGCAAAAAAAAATAGCTGGGTATAGTGGTGTGCACCTACAGTCCCAGCTACCTGGGAGGCTGAGGTGGAAGGATCACTTGAGCCCTGGAGGTCGAGGCTGCAGTGAATGGAGATCACACCACTGCACTGCAGCCTGGGTGACAGAGTAAGACCCTATCTCAAAAACACAAAAAGAAAGAAAAAGAGGTTGACTACTAAAAATTATTCTGGGCCAGGTGCAATGGCAGAGCCCCAGCTACTCAGGAGGCTGAGGTGGGAGGATCACTTGAGTTTGGGAGGTGAAGTCTGCAGTGAGCTGTGATCGCACTAGTGCACTTGAGCCTGGACAATGGAGCAAGACCCTGTCTCAAAAAATATATAATAAAAATAAAGAGAGAAATCATTTGGAGTCCCTGTACCCTTCATAAAATGTCAAATCATAAACCCCAGGGCCTGCTCTGAACCAAGACCTCTGTGTTCCCCACTGTGCCTCCTCAGAGAAGAAACTCTGCAAGAGCAGGAAAAGTGCTGGGCTCCAAGGTGGGCGGATCACGAGGTGAGGAGTTCAAGACCAGCCTGGGCAAGATGGCGAAACCCCATCTCTACTAAAAATACAAACATTAGGCCAGGCACGGTGGCTCATGCTTTTAATCCCAGCACGTTGGGAGGCTGAGGCAGGCATATCACGAGGTCAGGAGTTTGAGACCAGCCTGGCTAACACAGTGAAACCCTGTCTCTACTAAAAATACAAAAAATTCATCCCAGCTACTCAGGAGCCTGAGGCAGGAGAATCACTTGAACCTGGGAGGCGGAGGTTGCAGTGAGCTGAGATCACGCCACTGCACTCCAGCCTGGGAGACAGAGCGAGACTGTCTGAAAAAAAAAAAAGTATTGGACTCAGAGTCAAGTGGAGCCAGCAGAAAACATGAGAAAACAACAGCTCAGACACAATGGAAAGTTTATTTTCCTCTCTTTGTCAAGATGTCGGCTGGGCGAAGTGGTTCAGGCCTGTAATCCCGGCACTTTGGGAGGCCAAGGCGGTGATCACCTGAGATCAGGAGTTTGAGACTAACCTGGCCAACATGATGAAACCCCATCTCTACTAAAAATACAAAAATTAGTTGGGTGTGGTGATAGGCGCCTGTAATCCCAGCTGCTTGGGAGGCTGAGGTGGGAGAATCGCTAGAACCCCAGAGATGGAGGTTGCAGTGAGCCAAGATCATGCTATTGCACTCCAGCCTGGGCAACAGAGTGAGCAGTGTCCCAGTGTCAGGAACGTGGGCGCCTTTCATTCGTCATTCTGCCGTACATCATTCTCTCTCTCTTTCTTTCTTTCTCTTTTTCTTTCTTCTTTCTTTTTTTGTTTGTTGTTTTTTGCTCTGTCACCCAGGCCGGAGTGCAGTGGCGTGATCTCGGCTCACTGCAACCTCCACCTCCCAGATTCAAGCGATTGTCCTGCCTTGGCCTCCCAACTAGCTGGGATTAAAGGCACCCCCCACCTATTTTTTGTATTTTTACTTTTATTTTTATTTTTATTTTTTGAGATGGAGTTTTTTTTTTTTTTTTTTAAGACGGGGTTTCACCATGTCGATCAGGCTGGTCTTGAACTCCCGACCTCAGGTGATCCGCCTGCCTTGGCCTCCAAAGTGCTTGGATTACAGGTATGAGCCACCACACCCAGCCGAGATGGAGTTTTATTGCCCAGGCTGGAGTGCAATGGCATGCTCTCGGTTCACTGCAACCTCCGCCTCCCAGGTTCAAGCGATTCTCCTGCGTCAGCCTCCTGAGTAGCTGGGATTACAGGCACGCACCAACACACCCATCTTATTTTTATTTATTTACCTCCCAAAGTGCTGGGACTACAGGTGTGAACCATCACGCCGGGTCTAATTTTTGTATTTTTAGTAAAGTCAGGGTCTCACCATGTTGGCCAGGCTGGACTTGAACTCTTGACCTCAGGTAGTCTGCCTGCCTGGGCCTCCCAAAGTGCTGGGATTACAGGCATGAGTCACTGCCCCCAGCCACATGAATAGTTTTCATTTCCGAGAGATTGCTTTGTGTTCCAAATGGTTGCTGAAACTCCTGCCATTTTATCTGCGTTCCTGGAAACAAGGGAGTAGAGTGTGCCTTTCCCTTTAAGAACTCTTTATGCAATCAAACACACTCCTTCATTAAGGCCAAAAATTAGTCACATGGCCACACCTACGTGAGGGATGCTGGGAAATGTCTTAATTCCAGGCAGCAAATGCCCCGATAAAATATCAGAGTTTCTAATCCCTTGGATCTCTGGGGGAGGTGGAGGTGGGGAAGGGAACTGGAGGACCCTGAGCAGTCTCTGCTGTAATTACTGACAAGCTGTGTGCCCTTGTGCAAATCCCTTTACCTCTCTGAGCTTCTGCTGGTCTTTGAAATGAGGATGCAGGAGGATCATCTCCAAGGACCCTCCCAGCCTTGACATTTTGAGACTCTGGAGCAGGGAGCCCAGGGAGGCTGAAGACTAGAACGGAAGCTGCTTGGGTTTAAAGTCGCCTGTTCTGACGAGCGCAGTGCCTCAGGCCTGTCATCCCCGCGCTTTTGTTACAGAAAAGGGATCCCAGTCCAGACCCCAAGAGAGGGTTCTTGGATCACACCCAAGAAAGAATTCAAGGCAAGTCCATCAAGTGAAAGTGAGTTTATGAGGAAGGTAAAGGAACAAAGAATGGCTGCTCCGTGGGCAGAGCAGGCCCCTGGGCAGCTGGCTGCCCTTCGATTGTTTTTGGTTTTTTGTTTTTCTTTTGTGGTCGCCCAGCTGGAGTGCAATGGCGCGGTCTCGGCTCACTGCAGCCTCCGCCTCCTGGGTTCAAGTGATTCTCCTGCCTCAGCCTCCCTAGTAGCTGGGATTATGGACATGCACCACCACGCCCAGCTCATTTTTGTATTTTTACTGCAGACGGGGTTTCACCTTGTTGACCTGGCTGCTCTTGGACTCCTGACCTCAGGTGAACCACCCTCCTCAGCCTCCCAAAATGCTAGGATTACAGGCGTGAGCCACCGGGCCTGGCCAAGGTCGCCCATTTTTATGGTTATTTCTTAATGATATGCTAAATAAGGGGTAAACTTTTCATGCCTCCCCATTTTAGACCATATAGGGCAACTTCCTGCCGTTGCCATGGCATTTGTAAACCGTCATGGCACTGGAGGGAGTGTAGGAGTGAGGACAACCTGAGGTCACTCTCGTCGCCATCTTGGTTTTGGTGGGTTTAGCCGGCTTCTTTACTGTAACCTGTTTTATCAGCAAGGTCTTCGTGACCTGTGTCTTGTGCTGACCTCTTACCTCATCTTGTGACTTCGAATGTCTTAACCTCCTAGGACTGCAGCCCAGTTGGTTTCAGCCTCATTTTACCCAGCCCCTACTCAAGATGGGAGTTGCTCTGACAATTTGAGAGGCCGAGGTGGGAGGATCCCTTGAGCACAGGAGTTCAAGACCAGCCTGGGCAACAGGGCGATACTCCACATCTACGAAAAATCGATGTATATTTATTAATTTTTTAAAAAACCATAATTGGCTAGGTGCAGTGGTGCACGTCTGTAATCCCAGCACTTTGGGAAGCCAAGGTGGGTGGATCACTTGAGGTCAGGAGTTCCAGACCAGCTTGGCCAACGTAGTGAGACCCCCTTCTCGACTAAAAATACAAAAATTAGCTGGGCATGGTGGCAGGTGCCCGTAATCCCTCCCAAAGTGCTGGGATTACAGGTGTGAGCCATAGAGCCCAGCCCAGACCCTCCATTTCTAACAAGCTTCTGGCAAGTCCACCCAGGTGCTCTGAGGGTAATTGAGCAGCAAGACGCTTGTGGGGCACCAGCATCAGGGACGCCCAACACGGCCCTCTCCTTGGGGCTGCAAGGCCCTGGGACTAGCAGCCCAGCCCTGTCCCCAGCCAGGTCCTCAGACCTAAGACTACAGGGGCCCAGGCCAGGGGCAAACCTGCTCGGATCCGAGCCCCTCTTGGTGGCTCTCTGGTGCGTGCACTCCCTTCCTCAGGCAGGAGAAGCAGGGCCAGCTCCTCCTCCTCCCAGGGCAAGACCTGAAGTCTGTGTCTGTCTGTCTGCCAGACCTGCTGTGAGGGCCACAGTGTCTCCCCCCAGGCCTTGTCCAGCCTCCAAGAGGTAACATTTTTCAGGGAGAGGGCCTGGTGCTGATGGCTCACTCACCTGACTTCCAATCCCAGCTCTGCCACTTCCAGGCTGTGTGACTCCATGGAAGTTGCTTAACCTCTCTGGGCCCACTTCTGTAAATGGGGATACCATGGGATTCTTATGAGCTGTGAGTAGCACCTGTTGATGTGTTTGTTTCTGTGCATTCAGATTTTCCCTCTTTCCTCAGGCACTTGCTGGGTAGCCCTCTGTGCCACATCCGTGCCCTGCCCTAGGGCACACCAGCTTCAGAGGCAGGAGTGGCGGGTGAATGGGTGGCCCAGGCCTGCTGCTCTGGCCATTGTAAATCCAAGGAGCTGCCATGACACGGAAAAAAAATATGTGAAGGATGCTCCTGTGGGGGCAGGAGCCCCACTGGCAGGGGAAGGCCAGGGCGTGACTCAGCCCCAGGGAAGGGGCCGGCTGGGGCCGGAGGGAGGGCCACCTGCAGGAATGAGCTCTGGGGGTCAGGAAGGGTGGGCAGCCCCTGAGACCTCATGGAGAAACTGAGGCAGAATCTCCAATTGGAGCCAGCCACCTCGCTCCACTGGCCCACATTGCTGCCATCCTTCCCACACGGGGCAGCTGGCCGGGACCCAAACCCCCCATAGTGGGCCTGGCCTTCGTAGCCGGTTCAGACATTTAAATAGCCAGCCTTCACCTCCTGACACAGACACTTCCGCCGGAAGGTGTTGGTGCCACATCCCCAGTGCTGCCAGGCTAATACAGGGTGGGGGGCAGGACTCCAGCAGCGACACCCTGTGCTGTCCCTCCCCAGCTGCCTGGGCCACCTGCTCAGGAGAGCTCACCCCCTTGCAATCTTTCCCAACTCGACGCCATGCCAGGAAGGCAGGAGGGAGACGACTCTGCCACACTCAGCCCCAGCTCCCTCCCCACCATGCCCAGGACCAGCTGGGCCCAGGGCACTGTGCCAGTGTCATCACGTCCTCACCATAGCCCTGGAGGGGGTGTTCCCATTCCACAGGCAGAAGACTGAGGCCCTGGGATGAGACTGGGTCATGTGAAACGCCAGGCCGTGCTTGCCCCCACAGTCCTGCATAGCTGTCCTACTGGGCACCAGCTGGCCCGGTCCACCCAGGGCTCAGAGCCCCTCCTGCAGGCCTGGCCCCAGCTGCTATGTGGGGCCCACTGAGGCCTATTGGATCCTAATTGGATGCAATTAAGACATCACCTGATGGCCGGGTCAGGGTGGCTCCTCCCAGCCTCGAGGACTCGGGCCAAAGACTCGGGCCCACACTCTGTGTGCCGCCAGCTGTCCAAGCAGGGGTGTACAAAGACCCTGAGGTGGGGTGAGGGTGAGAGCCTGAGAGAGATGCCGCAGAGGACACAGAAACTGTCACCAGGACCTGCCCAGAGCAGACCCGGGCAGGGCCGGCAGGGCCTCCGGCGGGGCGGTAGGTTTCTGCTCCGGAAGGCCAGCTGGGGTGAGCTCTCGGGGGCTCCTGCGTCCTCATCCACTGGTGGGTGCGGCTCCCTCCTGGGGTCCTCTCGGCACTGAGAAGAGCCACCAGGACGAAGTTCAGCCACAGAGGGTGGGATGCGCTGTGTCTTGGCGGGCCCAGGGTGGAGACCTGGAATTTCTGGAGAAGGCTTTCTGATTCCGAGGGCAGGCGCTCCACGCCCCATCCCTGGAAAGCGAGTGACCAGCGTCTTTGTCACAGAAGAACGGAAAGGCCCCACGTGGCCCTGAGCAGCTCCAGGGAACGTTTTTGGACCAGGTTCCTGTTGGGGGTTCTGGAGTCTGGGATTCCAGGATCTGGGTTTTGAAGTCTTGGGTGTAGGGTCTGGGGTCTGAAGCCCCTCCTACAACCCAGGACACAGGTGAAAGCAGTGGGGTGGGCTGGGCAGCCCCCAAAGTTCAATGGACCCAAAGTGCTGGAGCCCAGCAGTGCCCAGGCAGCCAGCAGGCGGTCCAGAAACCCCTCTTTCTACGGAGACTGAGGCCCACACCTTGGGAGGTGGCCAGGGGCCTGTCCCAGAGTGCCTTTGAGCAAAGGGTAGGAGGACGACCACCCAAGACAACCCTCCCCCACTCCAGCAGGGAGCCCAGCTGCTCCTCGGAGGCCACTGCCCTGCAGGTCCAGCCTTTCTCGGAGGGGTGTATGGAGGCCGCTCCTAGGGAGGCGTGGGCGGTACAGCTCCTTCCCTGGGGCTCCCAGCCTCCCACCCCCACCTGGCCTCCTCCCCCAGAGCCTGGGACTGCTGGATGCCTGCCAAGATCACCCACAGCCCGCCAGGCCTCACGGGAAGCACACACGTGCCTCCTCCCGCCCCATCCGAAAGGATCCCTCTCTATTCTGGGCCTGTCTTCCTGGGGGAAACTCAGGCCCAGGGGGATTGAGGGTGAGTCTCCAGGTGTACTTTGGAGGCTGTGCTTGAGTGGGGCCTCCCCCCGCTTTCTTTGCAGCCATGAGCATGTGAAGGGGAGGAATCGGGGGTTGCCAGGCCTGAAGCCAAGGCCGGGGGGGTGGGGAACAGCTGGCAGGGGTCCCAGCAGGAGGCCGGCTTGGGGAGGTGGGGACCAGGGCTCCTCAGCTCCTCCCTCCCAACCGCTTCCCACCCCACTCCACGCAGGCCACCCAACAGGGCAAGAAGGGCTTGGGGGTGCTTGCAGGGGCTGCCGAAAGCATGAGGAGCTCCTGAAGGGGCTGGCAGGCCCTGCAGCTTGGTTCCCAGGCTTGTCGTGTCTGAATCCAGAACAAAGGCGGCTCACAACCAGAGGGCGGGTGCGTCACCACACGGTGTCTAAGCGGACACCTGCCTCTGGGATGAGCTCGTTGGGCAAAGTCGCTTGCCTTGAGCTGGGAATATGTTTGTGTGCAGTGCGGGGTGTGGGCTGGGATGCCCCTTGAGGTGATCAGCTGTCTCCGTCACACACACACGCGCGCGCGCACACACACACACACACAGTGTGACAGACACACATGTGGGTTTGGGATCTCCAGGGCTGACTTCTGACTTCCTTCCTGAAACATGCCACAGCCCGTCACCTTGTGTAAAATTCCTCAACCTGACCACCTGCTGGGTAGAGCCATCAGGCATCACAGTGCCTGTGATGGAGGTGCCACGACGGAGCCAGGCTCCGGGCCTGGAGGCTGTGCTGGCTGCGCTGTACAGTGGCGAGGACCTGCGAGCCAGCTCCGGGGACAGACCCCCCATCCACGCCTTGCCTCTCTGAGAGGCACTGCCCCACCTGTAGGCAGGTAAGTCGCTGCCCCCACACCTGGTCCAGCCTAGCTGGCCGGGTCCCCGGGTCATTCTCCTGCCTGACCTGCCCCTCTCCCTTCCCCAGACGTCCAGCTCTTTCCCATCCTTCAGGGCTCTGCTGAAAGCCTGATGGCTGAGCCTGAGAAAGTGACCCAACCTCTCTGAGCCTCAGTTTCTCCGGCTGTAACAGGAGGCGGAGTTCCCCACTTGCCAGGGACTGGGTGGAGGGAAGAGGGCGCGGCCGTGGGGAGGCTGGCCCACCGTATCCGCCCAGCCCTGGGCTCCCCATCCTGGCCAGCGGCTCCCTAAGCCCTGCCAAGAGGTGACGGTGCCTTGGGCGGCCCATTCCCGCCCCCAAAAACCAGCTAAGGCCCCTGAAACGCTGCCTGGAAGGCCCCACGGGAGAACATCTGCGCAGGCGGCTGGGGGTCGGGGCCCGGGCTGGGGGGCGCCTGCCGGGTCGAGCTGGAGGACCCGCCCCGCCTCCCAGTCTGTGAAACTGGGCGACGGCCCGGGCGTGTCGGCGAGCTGCCGCCGGGCGGGGTCGCAGAGGACAGAGCTCGAGGTGGCGCAGAAACACCCGGAGGCGGCCCCGCGGTCTCGGCCCAGCGCCCCAGCGCCCCAGCGCCCCAGCGTCCCAGCGATTGCACTCCCTGCGGGCTCAGGAGGAAGGCGCCGCCCGAGGCCTCGGGGCGGGGTGTCGCCGGGATGGGAACCCGGACCCGACCGCCTCAGTTCCACCCGCGCCCCTTCAAGGCTCCCGGCGGGGTCAGGGGGGTCGTGTGTGGACGGCTCCCCAACCCGCGCGGGCGCCCCTCTCCTCCCCCAGGGGATTAAGTGGGGACTTTGAACCCTGTCCTCCAGCGCTCCTGGGGAGGAGTAATCCGATTGCTTTCCAAACCTGGCCTCGCCTTGCACACTCGCCCAACCCCAACCCGCCCCCGCAGCCGGGCCGCCGCCCACACTCACTCTGGGCTTTGAACTCCTGGCCTCAAGCCATCCTCCCACCTCGGCCTCCATAAGCGCTGGGGATTCAAGCCCTGGCCTTGTGGGGAAGGGAATCCTTGACGCATGTTACAGGCGGCACCGAGGGTCGGGGCAGGGCTTTAACCGGGGACCAGAAGCCTGACTCGTCCAGGGCTCTGAGCCAGCCTGGGCCCTGGCGGGGGTGACACAGCCTCGAACCACACCTGAGCTAGTGCCAAGGGTGACATGTGCCACAGAACTGTCCGGGAGGGGAGTATCCAGACATTCCCAGGAGGAGACGCGCGCGGAGACCGGAGTAAAGAGGGTCAGGGCTGGGGGAAGAAGGTCCCAGCGGTTGGCCCGGGAGAGGACTCCTGGGCTCCCGGGAGTGAAAGGACAGGGGGTGGGGGCGGGGAGCGGAAGGAGGCCTGCGGGCCACATGCAGCCTCTGGATCTCAGCCAGCCCCCGAGGAGGCACAGCTGGGTGCAGAGTGGCTATGCGTATTTTACTAGGTCCCTCTGGCCTCTGTCCCTTCCCTGGGCTCTGCCAGCCAGGAGGAAAATCGTTGCTTCATCCTGCAACTCCCAGACGGGCTCCCGACCCTGGTGTGGCGGTGCGGAGGCGGAGCGAGGTCGGCGAGGCCGCTTTGCAGTCGTTATGGAGGACAGCAAGATCCCGGCTGGGAGGAACCGGACGGGAGGAGGCGCCCCAGCTCTGCCCGAGCACCCCGCCATGGGAGTCAGTGTAAGGCATCCCGACCTGTCTGCCTGCCAGTGTATCTCAGCTGCTAAGGTGCAGGCAGGAAGCAGGCCGGGGCCTCAGTGCATGGTGGGGGGCGGCCAGGCAACGGGGCAGGGAAGACCCTAGCAAAACTAGGACCTGTCCGATGGACAGACTTCACCAGTGGACGGTGGGGGAGTCTGGTTAAACTCCGAATCTAAACCTTATGCTGTCCAGGTGCGGTGGCTCACACCTGTAACCCCAGCAGTTAGGGAGGCCGAGGCAGGTGGATCACCTGAGGTCAGGAGTTTGAGACCAGCCTGGCCAACATGGTGAAACCCCGCCTCTACTAAAAATACAAAACGTAGCCAGGCGTGGTGGTAGATGCCTGTAATCTCAGCCACTCGGGAGACCGAGGCAGGAGAATTGGTTGAAGCAGGGGTGTGGAGGCTGCAGTGAGCTGAGATCGGCCACTGCACTCTAGCCTGGGTGACAGAGCGAGACTCTATCTCAAATAAATAAATAAATCTCATGCTTGCTTCTGCTTCCTCTGGAAGCTTCATGATGCTTCCAGCAAAATGATGGCGAAGAATAAACAGGCATGAGAGGGGAGATGGCCAGGCTTGTGGGGTCCATCCAGCAGGTTTTTGGAAAACAAAACTGATAAGACTCAGCAGAGAAGAAGCACCGTCAGAAGCCAGGCATGGCAGATGTGGGTGCTTCACCTGTGGCAGGCAGGGGGCATCTGCTCCTGGGATGGTTCCAGCTGCTAAGGTGGGAAGCCCCAGGGGACCCCAAGGGTTTCTTGCCTTCTGGTGTTCACACCCTCATCTGCCCTTGAGTGTAGGCAGGACCTGGGAGTTGTTCCTAACCAATAGAATATGGCAGTGGTGATAGTGTCCCTCCCACACTTAGCTTCTGTGTAAGGAAGCAGACGGGACTGAGAACTTCCTGAAGGGCTGGAGGACGGAAGCAGCAAGTTGAGGAAGCCTCCATGGTGAGGAACTGTGGGCAGCTGGACGCCACCAGCCTGCAGAGCCAGGGCTCCCATCACACAGCCACGAGGGACTGAGGCCTGCCCACGGCCAGGGAGCTGCGAAGCAAGATTCTTCCCCAGCAGAGCCCCCAGACAATGTGCAGGGGTAGCATCCCAACTGCAGCCCTCTGGGGCCCACGCAGGAGACCCAGAGCACTCGGACTTCTAGACCACGGGAAGGGTGAAGGGGCCCCACATGGAGGCTCACGCCTGTAATCCCAGCACATGGGGAGCCCAAGGCAGGAGGATCACTTGAGCCTGGGAGTTCCAGACCAGCCTGGGCAAAACAGCGAGCCCTCGCTCGTCTCAAGAAAAGAAGAAAAAAAGAAAAAAAAGAGACCAGGCACAATGGCTCACACCTGTAATCCCAGCACTGTGGGAGGCTGAGGCAGGTGGCTCATTTGAGGTCAGGAGTTCAAGACCAGCCTGGCCAACAGGGTGAAACCCTGTTGCTACTCAAAATACAAACATTAGCCAGGCGTGGTGACGTGTGCCTGTAGTCCCAGCTACTGGAGAGGCTGAGGCAGGAGAATCACTTGAGCCTGGGAGGCGGAGGTTGCGGTGAGCCGAGATCAGGCCACTGTACTCCAGCCTGGCGAGAGAGTGAGACCCTGTCTCAAACAACAACGAAACAGATTGGGGGCAGAAAGACTGTGGGTTTCTTCTTCTTTTTTGAGACAAGGTGTTGCTCTGTCACCCAGCCTGGAGTGCAATGGCACAATCACAGTTCAGTGCAGCCTGGACCTCAAGGTCAGTGACCTCAGGCTTCCAAGCAGCTGGGACTACAGGCCCACTCCTCCATGCCCAGCTAATTTTTGTATTTTTTGCAGAGAAGGGATTTCCTCATATTGTCCAGGCTGGTATTGAACTCCTGGGCTCAAGAGCTCTGCCTGCCTCATCCTCCCCAAGTGCTAGGAATACAGATCAAAGCCACTGCACCCGGTTGGCTGTGGACTATTTTTTTTTTTTTTTTTTTTTTAGAGACAGAGTCTTGCTGTGTTGCCCAGGCTGGAGTGCAGTGGCTATTCACAGGCACGATCCCACTACTGATCAGCACGGGAGTTTTGACCTGCTCCGTTTCCGACCTGGGCCGGTTCACCCCTCCTTAGGCAAACTGGTGTCACCCACTCCCAGGAGGTCACCATATTGATGCCAAACTTAGTGTAGACACCCGATCAGGATAGCGCATTACAGCCCAGAACTCCTGGGCTCAAGTGATCCTCCCACCTCAGCCTCTGGAGTAGCTGGGACTACAGGCATGCGCCACCGCGCCCGGGGGTCGTGGATAATAGCAACATTGGAAGCTAGAAGGCAATAGAGAAATGCCTTAAAATTGCTGGGGAAATGATTTGCAAGTTGAAATTTTATAGCAAGCCAAGATATCAAGCATGAGATTAGACAAACACCTTTTCAGACATGCAAGAATTAAATCAGTCTCCCATGCACCTTTTCTCGAGAAGCTACTGGAGGATGTTCTCTAGCAAAATGAGGGGGAAAAAAACAAGAGAAAGTCATGAGTTCCCGGAAACAGGGATCCAACCCAAGAGAATGACAAAGGGAACATCCAGGTCATAGTAGCCGTGCTGTGGGCTCAGAGAGCAGCCAGCATGGACTGTTGCAGGAGGTGTGTTTCCGAAGGGAAATTGTGGGGCAGGGTGAGGGCAGACTGATGCCTAGGAAATAGGATTGAGAGACTGTGGAGCATTGAGAAGACTTAGAGATGGGCACAAAGAAAGCTAAGTTATTAGTTATCTACTACCGTCTAAGAAATTGCCAGGTTGGCCGGGCGTGGTGGCTCATGCCTGTAATGCTAGCACTTTGGGAGGCTAAAGCGGGCAGATCACGAGGTCAGGAGATCCAGACTGTCCTGGCTAACATCGTGAAACCCGGTCTCTACTAAAAATACAAAAAATTAGCCAGGTGTGGTGGTGTGCGCCTGAGGCAGGAGAATCACTTGAACCTGGGAAGCAGAGATTGCAATGAGCTGAGATGACGCCGCTGCACTCAGCCTGGGCAGAGGGAGATTCCTTCTCAAAAAAAAAAAAAAATGAAATAAAAAGAAATTGCCAGGGTAGATCGTGGTGGCGCACCCCTGTGATCCCAGCACTTTGGGAGACCGAGGCAGGCAGATCACTTGACCGGGAGTTCAAGAGCAGCCTGGGCAATGTGGTGAAACCCTATTCCTACTAAAAATACGAAAATTAGCCAGGCGTGGTGGTGAGCGCCTGTAATCCCAGCTAGTCAGGAGGCTGAGGCAGGACAGTCACTGGGACCCGGGGTGCAGAGGTTGCAGTGAACTGAGATTGCTGCACTGCAGCCTGGGCCATACAGCAGGACTCCATTTTGAAAAACAAATACCGAAACAGACCAGGCACAGTGGTTCATGCCTGTAATGCCAGCACTTTGGGAGGCCTAGGCAGGCAGAGCACCTGAGGTCAGGAGTTCAAGACCAGCCTGGCCAACATGGTAAAACACTGTCTGTACTAAAAATTTAAAAATTAGCTAGATGTGGCAGCACGTGCCTGTAGTCCCAGCTACTCAGGAGGCTGAGGCAGGAGAATCGTTTGAACCCAGGAGGGGGAGGTTGCAGTGAGCCAAGATTGCACCACTGCACTCCAGCCTGGGCGAGAGTGAGACTACATCTCAAAATTTAAAAAAATAATAAAAATAAAATAACTAGCCAGGCATGGTGGTATGTGCCTGTAGTCCCAGCTGGCTCTGGAGGTCAAGGCGGGAGGATTGCATGAGCCTGGGAGGCAAAGGTTGCAGTGAGCTGAGATCACACCACTGCATTCCAGCCCGGGTGACAGAGCAAGACTCTGGAAAGAAAGAGAGAAAGAGAGGGAGGAAGAAAGGAAGGAAAGAAAGAAAAAGAGAGGAGAGAGAAAAAAGGAGAGAGGAAGGAAGGAGGGAGGAAGGATAGATAAATAAGTAGCACATATTTATCTTACAGTTTCTGAGCATCAGGAGTCTGGGCGTGATTGAGGTGGGTCATTTGCTTAGGGTCTCACAAAGCTGCAATCAAGGTGCCCACTGGGATTTCAGTTGAATTTGGCTGGGAAGGATCTGCTTCTGAGCTCACTGAAGTTGCTGGTGGAGTTCAGTTATTTGCTGCTGTAGGACTGAAGGCTTCAGTTTTTTGCCAGCGACTGGATTTAGAGACCGCCCTAGAGGCAAGCTGTTAGCTCCACATGGCTGTTCCTTGCCATGGAGGCCCCTCAGTGTAACAGCATGGCAGCTTCCTTCATTTTTTTTTTTTTTGAGATGAATTTTAACACTTGTTGCCCAGGCTGGAGTGCAATGGTTTGATCTCAGCTCACTGCCACCTCTGCCTCCCAGGTTCAAGCAATTCTCTTGCCTCAACCTCTCAAGTAGCTGGGATTACAGGCTTGTGCCACCACACCCAGCTAATTTTGTATTTTTAGTAGAGATGGGATTTCTCCATGTTGGTCAGGCTGGTCTCAAACTCCCTACCTCAGGCGATCCACCCACCTCGGTCTCCCAAAGTGCTGGGATTACAGGTGTGAGCCACTGCGCCTGGCAGCAGCTTCATTCTTCTAAGCCAGTGAGAGGGGAAGAGACAGTCTTTTTTTTTTTTTCTTTTTTCACTTGGTCATTTGTTTGTCTTTTGAGAAATTGACAGTCTTATGGATGTAATCACATACATGCCACCCTCTTTGTCCTGTTGGTTCCAGCGCGTCACAGGTCATTCCCACACTCAAGGGGGGACGACAAAAGGATGCAAACACCAAGGTCAGGGATCTCTGGGAGCTACTATTCTTTTTTTTGGAGACAGAGTCTAGCTTTGTCACCTAGCTAGGCTGGAGTGCAGTGGTGCGATCTCAGCTCACTGCAACCTCCGCCTCCCAGGTTCAAGTGATTCTCCTGCCTCAGCCTCTTGGGTAGCTGGGACTACAGGCACATGCCACCACGCCCAGCTAATGTTTTTTTGTATTTCTTTTTCTTTTTCTTTTTTTTAAAGATGGAGTTTTACCATGATGGCCAGGCTGGTCTTGAACTCCTGACCTCAAGTGACCCACCCACCTCGGCCTCCCAAAGTGCTAGGATTACAGGCGTGAGCCACCGCGCCTGGCTTTTTTTTTTTGTATTTTTAATAGAGTCGGGGTTTCACCGTGGTGCCCAGGCTGCTCTTGAACTCCTGAGTTCAGGCAGTCTGCCAGCCTCAGCCTCCCAAAGTGTTAGGATTACAGCCTAGGAGTTACTTTGGAAGGAGGCTAAGTACACTAAGCAACTGAAAAGAAAGGCAATTATTAACTTCATGAAAAACTAAAAGTTAAACTCGAAAGGATACATAACCACAGTGCATTAGTTGGCTCAGTAGCAAACAATGTTTATATCATCATGATGATGAAACTGAATATTAATTTGATCCAAAATTGCTATATATTGATAATGAGAGGTGACACGGGGAGAGTATGGGGGGCGTGTGGCACGGAGGAGTGTAAAGAATGTGAAACTCATCTCCCATAAGGGAAAGCCAGTAGATAATGGCTGGGTTGTTAAATCAAGTAACAGCAGCACAAGAATGTTATTTATAAACATGGAGATAAAATCCAGAAAAGGAAGCCAAAAGAGTTGAATGTTGCTGTCTCTGGGGAGGATTAAGAGTGGGGTAGGTGGGGAGGGGCTGCTGCTTTTCATGATGTCTATTTGCCTTCTAAAATTCTACGCATATCACGTGCCTGTACTTTACACTATTGCATTACTTGGATGAAAATACACAGTAATTAATAGAGAAAGGGGTAGGGGAGGAGAAGCCTCCTTGAAGAGTGAGCAGTGAAGTCCCAGGCATCCTGAACAACACAAGCTTCTCCTTCCCTGGGGAGGCTCCCATTTAGAAGCAGAGATGGGGGAGGAACTGTAGCCCCTGGGAACACTCAGGGGCTCATACACGAGAGATTACAGTAACCAGAAACCGTACCAGGAGAATATAGTAACCGCCTGGGCCGGGGAAGGTGGCGCTCCTGGGGCTGAGAGGACTTGAGAAAATGGCAGGGGTGAGTTTGGACCCTCCGTGGGGTGGAGAAGGAGCCCAGGGCCCAGAGTGGGTTTCCTCCCACCCTAGGAGTCTCCCATCTCCCTCTGTAGACATTTCTTGGGGAGACTCTGAAAGCTCTGACCAGGTTTTGTTTTGTTTTTAGAGAAGGGATCAGCTGGACATGGTGGCTCACACCTACAATCCCAGCGCTTTGGGAGGCCAAGGTGGGAGGATCACAAGGTCAGGAGTTCAAGACCAGCCTGGCCAATATGGGGAAACCCCGTCTCTATTAAAAGTACAAAAATTAGCCGGGCATGGTGGTGGGCGCCTGTAGTCCCGGCTACTCAGGAGTCGGAGGCAGGAGAATCGTTTGAACCTGGGAAGTGGAGGTTACAGTAAGCCGAGATCACGCCATTGCACTCCAGCTGGCGCCAGAGAGAGACTCTGTCTCAAGACAAAAAAAAGAGAAGGGGTCTCACTGTGTTGCCCAGGCTGGAGTACAATGGTTATTCACAGGCATGATCATAGCTCACTGCAGCCACAAAGTCCTGGGCTCAAGTGATCCTTCCGCCTCAGTCTCTCAAGTAGCTGGGACTGCAGGCATACACCACAGCAGCAGCAGCTGGCCTTCTTTTTTTTTTTGAAAGTCTCACTCCCGTGCTCGCTTCGGCAGCATATATACTAAAATTGGAACAATACAGAGAAGATTAGCATGGCCCCTGCGCAAGGATGACGGGCAAATTTGTGAAAAGTTCCAGAAACAAAAAATTAAAACATTAAAAGAAAGAAAGTCTCACTCCCTCACCTGGGCTGGAGAGCAGTGGCACAGTCCCGGCTCCCTGCACCCTCTGCCCCCCAGGTTCATGCTATTCTGCCTCAGCCTCTGGAGTAGGTGGGATTACTGCTGCCCATGGCCACGCCCGGCTGATTTTCTTGTATTTTTATAGACACAGGGTTTCACCATGTTGGTGAAAGCAGGCTGGTCTCAAACTCCTGACTTCAGGTGATCCGCCCACTTCAGCCTCCCAAAGTGCTAGGATTACAGGTGTGAGTCACCGCGCCCGGCCTTTTTTTTTTTTTTTTTTTTTTGAGATAGGGTCTCACTAGGTCACTCAGGCTGGAGTGCGGTGGTGTGACCTCAGCTCACTGCAGCCTCTGCCTCCCAGGCTCAGGTGATTCTCCTGCCTCAGCCTCCCGAGTAGCTGGGGCTACAGGCGCGCGCCACCACACCTGGCTGACTTTTTGTATTCTTGGCAGAGATGGGGTTTTGCCTTGTTGGCCAGGCTGGTTTTGAACTCCTGAGCTCAGGTGATCCACTCGCTTCAGCCTCCCAAAGTGTTGGTATTACAGGCGTGAGCCATCGCGCCCCAGCCTGTCTGTCACTTTCTCCCTCCCTTCCTCTCTCTTCCACAGAAATAATCTCTCTCATGAGCACACAAGTGTGCGTCCTGCTCCACTCAGCAGTCTGTCCAGGCGCTCCTTCCGCGTCAAGACGTCCAGAAAGAGCTGTCTTCCTCCTTTTCCAGCCCCCTGTGTGGGAGCCCCCGTGTGCACCTGGTTCCCAAGGATGGGTGCCCAGGTTGGTGCAGGACTTTGCTTTTATTAATTCTGCAACAGATGGAACCCCTGAGCCCATTCCACTGGGCTTTCTTTCGCCCTGGGATGCCCTGGGAACCTGCCCTGAGATGCTAGGTCTGTCTAGGGACACTCGTCATAGGCCAGGTGTCCCAGAGCCCAGCAGCTTCGTGGACAGCTATGAGCAAAGGAGGGTAAGGAAGAGGAATGCTGGTGCGTTTGGGTTAGAAAGGGATTTCTGGGCTGGGTGCAGGGGCTCACACCTGTAATCTCAGCACTTTGGAAGGCTGAGGCGGGAGATCACTTGAGCCCAGGAGTTCAAGACTAGCTTGGGCAACATAACAAGATCCCATCTCAAAAAACAAAGAAGAAAAAAGGGATTTCTGGGGACGCCTTGGTTACTGGCACTCACCAAGGGCAGAGGGCTATGTCTGGGGCTGCCAGGATGCCACTGTGGGCCTAGGCCCTGGTGGTGGGGTTTGGGGGGATGGCTGAGAGTCCCTGTCTGGAACACAGTGGCTGGAGGGTGGTCCTGGCTGTCAGAGGCATGTGAACCAGAGCGACTCCATCTTGAATAGGGGATGGGTAAAGTGAGGCTGAGACCTACTGGGCTGCAGTCCCAAATGGTTAAGGCATTCTTTTCTTTTTCTTTTCTTTTTTTTTTTTTTTAAAAGATGGGGTTTCACCATGTTGGCCAGGCTGATCTTGAACTCCTGACCTCAGGTGATCCACCCATCTCGGCCTCCCAAAGTGCTAGGATTACAGGTGTGAGCCACCACGCCCGGCCTTTCTTTTTTTTTTTGGCAGAGTCTCACTCTGTTGCCCAGGCTGGAGGGCCGTGGTGCAATCTCGGCTCACTGAAATCTCTGCCACCCAGGTTCAAGTGATTCTCCTGCCTCAGCCTCCCGAGTAGCTGGGATTACAGGCATGTGCCACCGTGCCGTGCTAACTTGTTTATTTTTAGTAGAGACGGGATTTCACCATCTTGGCCAGGCTGGTCTTGAACTCCTAACCTCATTATCCACCTACCTTGGCCTCCCACAGTGCTGGGATTTCAGGCGTGAGCCACCACATCTGGCCTCCGGTTAAGGCATTCTAAGTCACAGGATGAAATAAGAGGTCAGCAGAAGATACAGGTGGTAAAGACCTTGCTGATAAAACACGTTGCAGTAAAGAAGCCGGCTAAACCCACCAAAACCAAGATGGTGACGACAGTGACCTCCGGTCGTCCTCACTGCTACAGTCCCACCCGGGCCATGACAGTTGACAGATGCCATGGCAATGTCAGAAAGTTACCCTATACGCCAAAAAGGGAAGGCATGGGGCCAGGCGCCGTGGCTCACACCTGTGATCCTAGCACTTTGAAAAGCTGAGGCGGGCAGATCACAAGGTCAGGAAATTCAGGGCAGCCTGGCCAACATGGTGAAACCCCGTCTCTACTAAAAATACAAAAATTAGCTGGTTGTGATGACGTGTGCCTGTAATCCCAGCTACTCAGGAGGCTGAGGGACAAGAATCACTTGAAGCTGGGAGGCAGAGGCTGCAGTGAGCTGAGATAGTATCACTGCATTCCAGCCTGGGTGACAAGAGCCAGACTCTGTTTCAAAAAAAAACACATAAAAATGGGCCGCCAGCAGCCACTCCTTTTCCCTTTACTTTCCTAATGAACTTGCTTTCCCTTTGCTCTGTGGACTCACCTGCAGTTCTTTCCTGTGTGGGATCCAGGAACCCTCCCTCTCCTGGGCTCTGGATCAGGTCCCTTTCCGGGGACAGGGCCTCTGACTCGTATATACCTTATGCTGGTCTTGGACAGCTTACGTTAGTTACCTCTCTGGGCCTCGGTTTCCTCCTCGAAAAAATGGGGATGACAAAAGCCCCTGTCATAGGCGAAGAAGCAGGAAACAGCTGGGCAGGGCAGAGAGCCGATCTCGGGAGCCCTGCCCGGGCGGGGGATAGGAAAGAAAGGCTGCAGGACTGAATGGGTCAGAATTTATGGTTCAGAATTCTGGTCAGTAGAGCCCAGATCACGCATTAGAGGAAAAAAAAAACAGAATTCTGGTCAGAGCTGCGTGCCCCCTGACTCCAGGCCCTCCAGGCCCTCTGGTGGCAGGGCCCGGGCACCTGGCCTCCCAGCCTCAGTTTCCTTGACCCAGTAATGGGGATGGCATTGGAGGGGCATGGTTGTCAACTAATCACGCTGCCTCACTCCCCACCTCCCACGCCCAGGGGTCCCTGCAGTCCTGAGATGGGCCCAGTCAAATCACGCTCTCCTCCTGCTGGGACAGTGTGACCAAGTCCCACTGCTGTTCTGCCAGGGAGCCCGATTTTGGCACTGGTATATTCCCGGAGCCAAGGCGGGTGCCCAGTCCGAGGCCCTAGCAGGTGTCTGGGTCCCTTCCTGGAGCCCCCTTGCCTCCCTCAGTCCTGGCATGGGGCTTAGCGGGGGAGGAAGTTCTGACACAGAGCGGGCGGGGTGGTGGGCAGCTGAGGGCTCTGGAGCAGAGGCTGGGCCCCACTCTGGCTTTCCCTGGCCCTAGAGGAAGGGTGGGGTCTGAGAGCCTGTAGGGGGCTGAGAGCAGGGGCAGCATAGACACCCACCCAGAGACCACTTGGGGGTCCCACTCACCTGGACCCAGGTGTCTGGGGCCAGGTGGGGTTTCCTCTCTCAGCTCAGAGTGACCTCCCCTTTCCCACCCTTGCCCAGAGCAAGCCCTGCTGAATTCTAATTCCCACTTACCCCAGACCAGGGACACAGGGTCGTGCAGGCCTCCGGGAGCAAGCACTCCTGAGCTGGCCTCTCCACGTGGCCACAGGACAGACTCTGCGTGCTCCATCCAGCACCACAGGCTCACCCCAAACAGCTCCAGGAACAGGCCGCCTGTACAACGCACCATGCTCTAGTCTTCCTTCTGTTTGTAAAATGCTAGCTGTTTCATTCACAACTGTCCCAAACTAGAAACAATCCAGTTATCCATCAACTGGTAAAGGAATAAACAAATGTGTTATCTTTGTTTATTTAATTTTGAGACGGCGTTCCACTCTGTCACCCAGGCTGGAGTGCAGTGGAGAGATCACAGCTAACTACAGCTGAAACCTCTTGGGCTCAAGTGATTTTCCCACCTCAGGCATACCTGGCTAATTTCTTTTTTTAATTGAATGTGATGTATTTATTTAAAAGGAATGCTGGTCAGGCATGGTGGCTCAAACCTGTAATCCCAGCACTTCGGGAGACCGAGGTGAGCAGATCACCTGACGTCAGGAGTTCGAGACCAGCCTGGCCAACATGGTGAAACCCTTTCTCTACTAAAAATACAATAATTAGCCGGGTGTGTGGCAAGCACCTGTAACCCCATCTACTCGGGAGGCTGAGTCACAAGAATCACTTGAACCCGGGAGGCAGAGGTTGCAGTGAGCCTGGGCTGTAGAGCAAGACTTCATCTCAGAAAAAAGGTTACAATGGTAAATTTTGTTATGTATATTTTTATCACTGTTTATTATTATTTTTTAAATTTATTTATTTATTTGGCCCCGCCCACCACTGTTTAAAAAAATAAACACCAACAAACCCTCCCTTGGTTCTGCCATGCTCCTCGTAGGACAAAATTTGCAGGGCTCACTGTTAAATGAAACTACAGGGACTCTTGTTCAAAAAGTATTAAGAATTTCAAGATGGCAACAGCAGCGTATTAAAGCAAGTGTGGTCTCTTCCAGGCTCAGGACCCGATGCGACTGCACAGGTCATAGCCAAAGCGCAGGCCTTGCCTCCAGGCCCCAGCCCGCCCCCTCTGGGACTTCTCTTCCCGCCCCTCACTCCTGCGAGGAGCCTTTCAGCTTGGGGAAGAGCCGCAGCCTTGGGCCTCTGGGCCTTTGTCCAGGACGTGCCCTCAGCGCTCAGCGCTCTTCCTGGTGGCTTCCTACATCTTCGGATCCCGGCTGAGCTCTGCTGAAATCCGGGGCCGGTGGTCGCTGGGGCAGCCGCTCGGCTGGGGCGAGGCCACCTTGCTCCGGGTCCTGTCCCGTGGACTGGCGCCTGGGCCTGAGATGACTGCATCGGCTCAACCCCGGCCCCACGCTGTGTTCAGAACACCGGGCAGCCGAGACCTGCTGCGCCCCAGCGTCCGCGACCTCGCATCCACGTGCCCGGGCGGGGCCGCAGCGGAAAGGCTCGGACCCCCCAGGACGATTGGCCGGTGGGGCCCGTGGGAGCCGCAGACTCGGGGTCCGGGGAGCCGCCAGGCTTCCAGGTCTTGCCCCCGCCCCGTGGGGAACAGCAGGGCAGCGCCGGGGCCGTTTCGCTTTCCTGCGCGCCCATTTGCCCATTTGCCGGGAGGGGACCCCGCGCCCCGGCCTGGAGGTGACGGCAGAGCCTGCGGGGGGCCCGGATCGGGCCCCGGGGGCGACTTTCGCGCTGACGACGGCGCCCAGGCCGCGGCCCCTGCCCCCGCGCCCACCCACGCCGTGCCTGGCCCTCGCTCCCCGGGAGAAGCCCAGCCGGCGGCCCGGTGCACGCGGAAGCGCAGCCATGGTGACCGGGAGACAAAGACCCGGCGGCGGGGGCGGCGGAGAGACCCCCTGCCCGCGCTGAGACACCAGGGAAGCGGAGCTGGTCTGCTCTCCAGGGGCCTCAGTTTCCTTATCTGGACAACGGGGGCGGGGTCCCAGCAGCCCCTCGGGCTTATGGCCGGGTTGTTCTTTCCTTGCACCTCCTCCCTCTGCCATAATAAATAACCCTACAGGGTCGTGGTGGGGCCTGAGGAGTTGAGAGGGGCCATCCCCACTCCAGCGTCCGGCATCTGGAGGAGGAGGCTGAGGCTGCGGCCGGAGGGTGGGGTGACCCGCACCTGCCCAGGCCCAGGTTGGCTGCCCCCGGCCTGGGGCTGGACAGTGGGGCAGGGCCATGACCCCGCCAGCGCCACACCTGGCCTGGCTCAGGACAGGGAACCCAGCAGGTCCATCCTGGGCCCTCCCAGCCTAGGATCTCCAAGGCCTTGTCTTGGTCACCGTTGGCTAGTCTAGGGTACAGGGGACCCAAGGAGGATTGGGCCTGATCTCTGCCCCCGAGAGCCCATGGACCCAGGACAGGGCCACCAGGCCAGGCACAGGCACAGGGTCAGTGGCTTCTCAACAGCTGCGGCCCCTGGCGCCGGTTACCACCCCACCTCCACTGACCAGAGCCACCCCCCTGCCGGAGCCCGGGTCTCCCTGCAGCGTGATGGTTCTGACCAGTGGGGGTGGTGAATGGGGAGGAATCGCTTGGCCGCATGCGGTGGCCCACGCCTGTAATCCCAGCACTTTGGGAGGCCATGGCAGGTGGATCACTTGAGGTCAGAGGCTCGAGATCAGCCTGGCCAACATGGTAAAACCCGGTCTCTACTAAAAACACAAAAAGCGTGGTGGTTTGCACCTGTAATCCCAGCTACTCAGGAGGCTGAGGCAGGAGAATCACTCAAACCCAGGAGCGGGAGGTTGCAGTGAGCTGAGGTTATGCCATTGCACTCTTGCCTGGGCGACGGGGCGCGACGTCTCCAAAACAACAAAAAAGGCAGAGGAGGCTGGGCGTGGCGGCTCACGCTTCTAATCCCAGCACTTTGGGAGGCTGAGGCGGGTGGATTGCCTGAGGTCAGGAGTTTGAGACCAGCCTAACCAATGAGGAGAAACCCCATCTCTATTAAAAAAAAAAAAAAAAAAAAAGGCCAGGTGTGGTGGCTTACACCTGTAATCCAAGCACTTTGGAGGCCAAGGTGGGCGGATCACCTGAGGTTGGGAGTTCAAGACCAGCCTGATCAACATGGTGAAACCCCATCTCTACTAAAAATACAAAAATTAGCTGGGCGTGGTGGCATGAGCCAATAGTCCCAGCTACTCGGGAGCCTGAGGCAGGAGAATTACTTGAACCTGGGAGGCAGAGGTTGCAGTGAGCCAAGATCGCGCCAGTGTACTCCAGCCTGGCACCTGGCGACAACGTGAGACTCTGTCTCAGAAAAAAAAAAAGAAAGAAAAAAACTCTTATGTTTCAGAGCTGCCTGAGGTTCACAGCCAAATTGAGCAGAAGGTGCAGAGAGTTCTCTTGCACCTCCGCCCCACACACGCACAGCCTCCTCCACAGCCAACATCAGCACGTTTGTTACAACTGATGAACCTACACGGACACATCATCACCAAAGTCCAGGGTTTACTTGAGGGTTCTCTCTTCCCGCCAGATGTTTCATGGGCTCAGACGAAGGTATAATAACTTGTCTCCACCATTAGGGTTTTATGAAGAATATTTTTCTTTCCTTTTCTTTTTTTTGAGACAGAGTCTCGCTCTGTCGCCCAGGCTGGAGTGCAGTGGCACAATCGTGGCTCACTGCAACCTCCACCTCACGGGTTCAAGTGATCCTTCAGCCTCAGGCTCCTGAGTAGCTGAGACTACAGGCATGCACCACACACGGCTAATTTTTTTTTTTTTTTTTTTTTTTTTTTTAAGACGGAGTCTAACTCTGTCACCCAGGCTGGAGTGGAGTGGCACAATGTTGGCTCACTGCAAACTCCGCCTCCCAGGTTCAAGTGATTCTCGCACATCAGCCTCCCAAGGAGTTGGCATTACAGGCATGCGCCATGATGCCAGCTAATTTTTGTATTTTTAGTAGAGATAAAGTTTCACCATGTTGGCCAGGCTGGTCTCGAACTCCTGACTTCAAGTGATCCACCTGCCTCAGCCTCCCAAAGTTCTGGGATTACAGGGAGTGAGCCACCGTGCCCTGCCTGTTTTGTTTTTGATTATTTTACTTTATTTCTCGTAGAGATAGGGTGTTGCCACATTGCCCAGGCTGGTCTCAAACTCCTGGCCTCAAGTGATCCTCTCCTCTCAGCCTCCCAAAGTGTTGGGATTACAGGCATGAGCCACCGTGCCCGGGCGTGTTTTTGTTTTGTCTCTAAACATTTTATAATTTCCCTTCTTATTTCTTCATGGATGCATGTTATTTTCCATAGTTCTGTGAATTTTCCTTTTTTTTCTAATAATGATTTATTTTTTTCTTTTTCTTTTTTTTTTGAAACAAAGTATTGCTCTTTTGCCCAGATTGGAGTACAGTGGTGTGATCTCAGCTCACTGCAACTTCTGCCTCAAGCAATTCTCCTGCCTCAGCCTCCCAAGTAGCTGGGACTACAGGTGTGTGTGCCACCATGCCCAGGTAATTTGTGTGTGTGTTCATTTATTTATTTATGAGACAGAGTCTTGCTCTGTTGCCCAGGCTGAAATGCAGTGGCTAGGTCTCGGCTCACCACAACCTCCGCCTCCCAGCTTCAAGCAATTCTCCTGCCTCCGCCTCCTGAGTAGCTGGGATTACAGGCACCTGCCACCATGCCTGACTAATTTTTTGTGTTTTTAGTAGAGAGGGGTTTCACCATGCTGGCCAGGCTGATCTTGAACTCCTGACTGTGATCTGCCAGCCTTGGCCTCCCAAAGTGCTGGAATTAGAGGCGTGAGCCACTGCGCCCGATCTAATTTTTGTATTTTTATTAGAGACGGGGTTTTGCCATGTTGGCTGAGCTCAAATTCCTAGCCTCAAGTGATCTTCCTGCCTTGGCCTCCCAAAGTGCTGGGATAGCAGGCAGGAGCCACCATGCCCAGCTGATAGTGATTTCTAGTTTCATTTGATTGTGGTCAGAGAAGATACCCTTTGTATGACACCTTAAATCAACTGAGACTTAATTTGTGGTCTAGCATGTTCTATCCTAGAAAATGTTCCAAGTGCACTTCAGAGATATGTAAACAGCCAGGCACAGTGGCTCTTGGCTGTAATCCCAGCACTTTGGAAGCTGAGGTGGGTGGATCACCTGAGGTCAGGAGTTCCAGACTAGCCTGGCCAACCTGGTGAAACCTCGTCTCTACTAAAAACACAACAATTAGCCGGGTGTGGTGGGCGTGCCTGTAGTCCCAGCTAATCGGGAGGCTGAGGCAGGAGAATCCCTTGAACCCAAGAGGCAGAGGTTGCAGTGAGCGGAGATCACGCCACTGGATTCCAGGCTGGGTGACAGAAGGAGACCCCGTCTCACACGAACAAAGAAGGATATGTACGCTATTGTTGTTGGATAGTGTGTTCTGTGTACTGCAGTCCCCACTTATCTTCGGGGCTACATTCCAAGCCCTCTGGTTGATGCCGGAAACCCCAGAGAGTACTGAGCTCTCTGTATGCTATGTACACTATGTGTTTCTGTATATGTCCTTACTGATCATAAAGTTTCTTTCACAAATTAGGCACAGTAAGAGATTAACAGCAGTAATAAAATAGAACAATTTAAAAATATACTGTGATCAAAGTTATGAACATCTCTCTTTCAAAGTATCATATGTAATATTTTCAGACTTCCAGTAACTGAACTCACAGAAAGTGAAACCATGGACAAGGGACCACTGTGTGCCAGTTAGCTCTCCTTAGTTTATTGTATTGTTAAGTTCTCTGTTTCCTTATTCCCTTACTTATCTCTGTTTCTCTGACTTACCTCTGTCTGGAAGTTCTATTCATTATTAAGAGGGAGAGGTAATGAAGGCCGCAACTATCACTGTAGACCTGTCTTTTTGTTTTGTTTTGAGACAGAGTCTCGCTCTGTTGCCCAGGCTGGCGTGCAGTGTCATGGTCTCAGCTCACTGTAACCTCTGTCCCCCAGGTTCAAGCGATTCTCCTGACCTAGCCTCCTGAGTAGCTGGGATTACAGGCGTGTGCCACCATGCCGGGTCCATTGTAGACCTATTTCTCTCTTCAATGCTGTTAGTTATTGCTACAAACATTTTTTTTTTTTTTTTGAGATGGAGTCTCCCTCTGCCTCAGCTAATTTTTTGTATTTTTAGCAGAGAAGGTATTTCATCATGTTGGCCAGGCTGGTCTCAAACTCCTGACCTCAAGTGATCCGCCCACCTTAGCCTTCCAAAGTGCTGGGATTCTAGGCATGAGCCATGGTACCGGCCTGCTGCAAACATTTTGATGGTCTGTTAGTAGGTGCATGTATTAGTCAGGATTCTCCAGAGAGACAAAAACAATAGGACAGATACAGATATAGGAGAGTGGGTTTATAATGGGAATTGGCTCATGTGATTATGGAGGCTAAGAAGTCCCAGGATAGGCCTTTTGCAAGCTGGAAACCCAGGGAAGCTGGTAGCACGGCCCAGACTAGCTCCGAAAGCTTCAGAAGCAGGGAAGCCAATGGTATAACTCAGCCCAAGGCCAATGCCTGAGGGCCTAGGGGAGTTAGTTGCTGGTTCAAGTCTTGGAGTCCAAACATCAGAGAAGCTGAAATTGTGGCATCCGAAGACAGGAGAAGGGTGTTCTGGCTCCAGAAGAGACAGCAAGAATTTGCCCAATTATGTGGTTTGGCTGTGTCCCCACCCAAATCTCATCTTGAATTGTAATCCCCATAATCCCTTTGTGTCTAGGGAGAGACCCGGTAGGAGGTGACTAAATCATGGGGATAGTTTCCCCCAAAGCTGTTTTCCTGATAGTGAGTGAGTTCTCAGGCTGGGCACAATGGCTCATGCCTGTAATCCCAGCGCTTTGGGAGGCCAAAATGGGTGGATCACCTGAGGTCAGGAGTTGAGAAAAGTCTGGCCAACATGATGAAACCCTGTCTCTACTAAAAATACGGAAGTTAGCCGAGCATGGTGTCAGGCACCAGTAATCCCAGCTACTCAGGAGGCCGAGGCAGGAGAATCGCTTGAATCCTGGGGGCAGAGGTTGCAGTGAGTCGAGGTTGGGTCACTTTACTCTAGCTTGGGCAAAAGAAGGAGATTCCGTCTCAAAAACAAAAAAGGCTGGGCACAGTGGCTCATGCCTGTAACCCCAGCACTTCAGGAGGCCGAGGTGGGCAGATCACAAGGTCAGGAGTTTGAGACCAGCCTGGCCAACGTGGTGAAACCCCATCTCTACTAAAAATACAAAAATTAGCTGGACGCGGTGGAGCTCGCCTGTAATCCCAGCTGCTCAGGAGGCTGCAGCAGGAGAATTGCTTGAACCTGGAAGGTGGAGGTTGCAGTGAGCTGAGATCCTGCCGCTGCATTCCAGCCTGGGCAACAGAGGAAGGCTCCGTCTCAAAAAAAAAACAGTGAGTGAGTTCTCATGAGAACTGATGGTTTCATAGGGAGCCCTTCCCCCTTTGCTCCTCACTCTTCTTTCTCTTGCCACCATGTGAGAAGGTCCAAGCTTCCTTCCCCTTCGCCTTCTGCTATGATTGTAAGTTTCCTGTAGCTTCCTAGCCAGGTGGAACTGTGAGTCAATTACACTTCTTTCCTTTATAAATTACCCAGTCTTGGGTATTTATTCATAGCAGTGAGAATGGGCTAACACACCCTTCATCCATCTCTGGTCCCGTCCTGGCCTTCAGACAGTTGGATGGCACCCTCCCCCGACCCTGTATCAAAAGCAAATCTTCTGGCCGGGGGTGGTGGCTCACGCCTGTAATCCCAGCACGTTGGAAGGCCGAGGCGGGAGGATCATGAGGTCAGGTGTTCGAGACCAGCCTGACCAGCATTGTGAAACTCCTTCTCTACTGAAGATACAATTAGCTGGGCGTGGTGGCGCGCACGTGTAATCCCAGCTACTCGGCAGGCTGAGGCAGGAGAATTGCTTGAACCTGGGAGGTGGAGGTTGCAGTGAGCCAATATCTCGCCACGGCACTCCAGCTTGGGTGACAGGGTGAGACTCCATCTCAGAAAAAAAAAAAAAGAAAGTAGTTCCCACTCAGTCCACTGACTCACTGCCAACCTCCTCTAGAAACACTCTCACAAACAGACCCAGAAATGATACTTTATCAGCTGTTTAGAAATCCCTTAATCCAGTTAAACTGACACCTAAAAATAGTCATCACAGTGAATAAAAGTATAGAATTGTTATATTTTCCTGCTGTGTTAAATCTTTTATTACTATTTAATGTCCTATGTCTCTTACGACTTTTTAAAAATGTTTTGTTCTGTTTTTGTTTTTGTTTTAGATAGTTTCGCTCTTGTCGCCCAGGCTGGAGTGCAACGGCATGATTTTGGCTCATTGCAACCTTAGCCTCCCGGGTTCAAGTGAATTCTTCTGCCTCAGCCTCCCGAAGTAGCTGGGATTACAGGCACCTGCCACCATGCCCTGCTAATTTTTTTGTATTTTTAGTTGAGACAGGGTTTCACCATGTTGGTCAGGCTGGTCTTGAACTCTTGACCTCAGGTGATCGACCTGCCTAGGCCTCCCAAAGGGCTGGGATTACAGGCATGAGCCACTGTGCCCAGCCGTTTTGTTTTAGTTTAGAGACACAGTCTTGTGCTGTGTTGCCAAGGCTGGAGTGCAGAGATGTGCCCACAGCTCACTGTGGCTTGACCTCCCAGGCTCAAATGATCATCCACATAGGCCCTGCAAGTAGCTGGAACCACACCAAGCCCAGCTAATTTTTTCAAAAGTTTTTGTAGAGGAGGCTGGGCGTGGTGGCTCACGCTGTAATCCAAGCCCTTTGGAGGCCAAGGTGGGCGGATCACCTGAGGTTGGGAGTTCAAGACCAGCCTGACCAACATGGTGAAACCCCGTCTTAAAAAAAAAAAAAAAATACAAAAATTAGCTGGGCGTGGTGGCATCTGACTGTAGTCTCAGAT
>CAUYQU010090065.1:0-22585 GCA_963574635.1 Cheracebus regulus | reverse complement strand
GGGTCTGTTTTGGTCTGGGGGGTCTGTTCTTGTCTGGGGGGATCTGTTCTGGTCTGGGGGGCTGTTCTGCTCTGGGGGTCTGTTCTTGTCTGGGGGCGCTGTTCTGGTCAGGGGGGCTGTTCTGGTCTGGGGGGCTGTCCTGGTCTGGGGGGCTGTTCTGGTCTTGGGGGGTCTGTTCTTGTCTAGGGGCGCTGTTCTTGTCTGGAGGGTCTGTTCTGGTCAGGGGGGCTGTTCTGGTCTGGGGGGGCTGTCCTGGTCTGGGGGTTTTGTTGTCTGGGGGGAGCTGTTTTGGTCTTGGCCGCTGTCGAGGTCTGGGAGGCTGTTCTGGTCTGGGGGCTGTTCTGGTCTGGGGGGTCTGTTCTTGTCTGGGGGAGTGTTCTTGTCTGGGAGACTGTTTTGGTCTGGGGGGCCGTTCTGGTCTGGGGGGGGTTGTGAGTGTGGGGGAGGCTGCCCCATTCTCTCTGCCTACCTGGAGGCTCAGGCCTGGGGATGTCAGGTGCCTACATCTTCTGGGTGTGGGGTCCCTGTGTTCCTGGCCCCTGTCACCTGTTTGTCCCTATGAGATGGGCTGTGGCCTGGGTGCCAGTTGGGAACACAGGCTGGGCCCTGTCTAGGCCCGGACCAGCCACCTGTCTTCTCTGAGCCTCTGTCATCTTCCTTCCTTAAAACGGGCTTATATCCCTACACACAGAATTGCGTGAGGACCCCACAGCGTGTCCCGCTTTCCACGTGCCCAGGAGCCCCAGGTCGGGACCAGGGCAGCACTTGCGGCTGCCACTTTTCTGGGGACACGATAGGACACAGGCCCGTGGGCTCAGGTGCCAGGACCTCCCTTGGAGGGCAGTTTCAGGCTTTGACCCCTCCTCCAGGCTGTGAGGGATGCAGGGTCAGCCGGGGGTAGTTTGAGAGCTGAGACCCCTCGCTGGGCATCCGGGCAGAGGAGGAGGTGGGTACCTCAGCCATAGAGCTGGAGGAGCCCAGGCCTCTCAGACAGCATTCCTGGGTCCACCTCCTGCCCAGGGGCCATCTGGCGCCAGCTAAGAAGGTGCGGAGTCAGATGAGAGGCACCTTTAGGCTGGATTTCCAGAGAAACCTTGTTAAGAAGCCTCGAGCTTGGCCTTCGATTGAAAGCTGCTTCCTAGGATGGCTGGCCTCACCCTGGGTTCCCCTGCAGCCCAGTAGTCCCAGGCAGCCCCCTCAGGGATCCAGAGAGAAACCTCCACCCTGGGAGAGCCTGGGGTGGGCCCACAGAGAGGAGGCAGAGCCCTGGGACCCCAGTGCAGGCTGGAGCTGGGGCTGCTCCTGGGGAGGGTGGCACGAGAGAGGTGGGGCGAAGTGTGGGGACAGGGGGTGACCCCGCCACATGGTGGGGGCAGCTCCCCAGTCCCATCTGAGGGGGTCCAAGGGGGCTACTTGGATCCTGCTGGGGCTGAAGAGGCCTCTGCTGCCCCCGACAGGCCCCTCTGATGCCCATGGCACTCCCAGCAGGCGTGGCTCCCAGGGAGTGTTCCTTGGCCACAGGAGGCTGTCTGAGCCCCAGGGCTGCCTCTAAGGCAGTGGCTCTCCAGGGGTGGGTCTCCAGAGAGACGGGGAGCGAAGCCCCTGCCTCGAGTGCAGCCTGGGTGCTCACGGCGGCCCCCTCACAGGAACCAGTCCCACTTCTGCCATGGGGCTATCCCGGAAGGAGCAGGTCTTCATGGCCCTGCTGGGTGCCTCCGGGGTCGCGGGCCTCACCGCACTCATTCTGCTCCTGGTGGGGGCTGCCAGCGTGCTCCTGCCCACTGACATCGAGGTGCGTCCCCGCAGGCAGGGGAGGCCGGGCTGGGCCCACAGGTGCTGCCTCCCACTCATCCCACTGTCTCCCCAGTTTGGGATCGTGTTTGACGCCGGCTCCTCCCACACGTCCCTCTTCCTGTATCAGTGGCCAGCGGACAAAGAGAATGGCACGGGTGTGGTCAGCCAGGCCCTGGCCTGCCAGGTGGAAGGTCAGTGGGCAGTTCCACAGCCCGGTGCTGGGACCCGCCATGGCTGCCTGGCTGGGATTCCCAGATGCATGGAAAGGGTTTGGAGGGGCTAAATGACCTGGCCAAGGTCACACGCCAGGCATGGGTGCTGGGCCGGAGCCCCGGTCACCCAGTGGCACTCTGGGGACCTCCCTGCCTGATCCCGATTCTCACGGCCTGGCCCGGGTCTGCTCTGCGTCTGCTGCCTCTGGCCCTGACCCTCTCCGGCCCCTGGTGCTCCCCACCCTGGCACCTTGCGGTGCTGGCGGCCAAGGCTGGTAGCCGCAGGGGTGCCTGCACTCCAGGACCCTGAGGGGAAAACAGGAGGCCCTGAATTTGTTTCCCAGGGGCTCCAGTAACAAATTACCACAGATTAGAGGCTGAAAGCACAGCTGTTTATTTCCCAGCATTCTAGAAGGATGAAAACAGTGTGTGGACGGGGCTGCACCCCTCCAGAGGCTCCGGGTTAGGGACCTTCCTGCCTCCTCCAGCCAGGCAGCCCTTGGCTGGTGGCCACACCAGGGGGCAGGTGGTGATCACGTCTTCGGGGGCTGCCTTTCAGCCCAGCCAGCCTGTGGAGTCTGGAGCTCTGTCCCCGGGTGTGTTCCAGGCCCTGGAATCTCCTCCTACGCCTCGGACCCGGCACAGGCCGGTGAGAGCCTGCAGGGCTGCCTGGAGGAGGCACTGGTCCTGATCCCAAAGGTCCAGCATCAGAAAACACCTATGTTCCTGGGGGCCACGGCTGGCATGAGATTGCTCAGGTGAGGCGGGTATGGCCTTGGCACCCACGGGGAGTGGCTGCAGGAGCTGTGGTCTCAACCCTCGTGACAGGTAGGCTGGGGCCGGGCCCAGGCTTCCAGCCAGCTCCAGCCCCTGGTCCTCTGTGTCCAGACAGAAGAATAGCTCTCAGGCCAGGGACATCTTTGCAGCAGTCACCCAGGTCCTGGGCCGGTCTCCTGTGGACTTTTGGGGTGCTGAGCTCCTGGCTGGGGAAGACGAAGGTGCCTTTGGTTGGATCACCGTCAACTACGGCCTGGGGACGCTGATCAAGGTGCCACAGGCAGCCTGAGGGCGGGGCTGGTCTGCGGGCGGCCGGTGTTGGGCTGGCGACCAGGGCGGGTCCCCATGGCTGCTCCGAGCTGAGTGACCCCTTCTCTGCCCAGTACTCCTTCACTGGAGAATGGATCCGGCCTCCAGAGGAGACACTAGTGGGCGCCCTGGACATGGGGGGGGCCTCCACCCAGATCACCTTTGTGCCTGGGGGCCCCATCTCGGACAAGAGCACACGGGCCGATTTTCGCCTCTATGGCTCGGACTACAGCGTCTACACGCACAGCTACCTCTGCTTTGGACGGGACCAGATGCTAAGCAGGCTCCTTACCGGGCTGGTGCAGGTCAGCGGCCAAGGGAGGGCGCGTGGGGCTGAGGGAACAGAGCTATGGGCATGGGGCTGGCGTGGGTGGTCCGGACCCAGGAAGGGCGCACAGGGCTATGGGTGCGGGGCTGGCGTGGGTCATCAGGCCCTGGGGAGGGTGCACAGGGCTGTGGGTGCGGGGCTGGCTTGTGTGGTCCAGACCCAGGGAGGGTGCACAGGGCTATGGGTGCACGGCTGGTGTGGGTCATCAGGCCCGGGGGAGGGTGCACAGGGCTATGGGTGCGGGGCTGGCGTGGGTCATTGGGCTCAGGATGGACAGGACTGCGGGTGCGAGGCTGGTGCTCAGGCCTCCCTGCCCTCTGCAGAGCCGCCCAGCTGCCCTGCTCCGACACCCATGCTACCTCAGCGGCTACCGGACCACACTAGCCCTGGCCCCCTTGTACGAGTCACCCTGTGTCAACACCACACCTCCCCTGGGCCTCCCCCAGAATCTTACAGTTGAAGGGACAGGCAACCCTGGGGCCTGCGTCTCAGCCATCCAGGAACTTTTCAACTTCTCCGGTTGCCAGGGTCAGGAGGACTGTGCCTTCAATGGGGTCTACCAGCCCCCAGTACGGGGCCAATTCTACGTGAGCACCCACACCGCCCCCGCCCTGGGGTCCTGGCTTCCTTTTGGGGCCCTGTGTGCCTGCCTGACTCCAGCAGGCCCAGGAGAGGCCTAGGCTGGCTCTTGGGGGCTCTGGGAGTCTGGGTGGGTGGGGGGTCTGACTCGCATGGCCACAGCCACCTCCCCTCCCGCCCAGGCTTTCTCCAACTTCTACTACACTTTCCACTTTCTGAACCTCACCTCCGGGCAGCCCCTGAGCACCGCCAACGCCACAATCTGGGAGTTTTGCCAGAGGTCCTGGAAGCTGGTGGGTGGGCCCTGCGCTCCCTGGCTGTGGTGCAGGTCCCTGAGGTGCAGGGCTACCCTGGGCAGGATGCTGGAGCCTCATTCTGGGGAGTGTGGCCGGCAGGGCTGGGGGGGCAGGGGCAGAGGACAGCCCCAGGTCGGGGGCTAGGGCGGTGGCTGCAGCTGGAGGGGACAGGGGCGGAGGACAGCTCCAGGTAGGGGGCTGGGGCGGCGGCTGCAGCTGGGCCCAGCCTCTGGCCCGCTGAGGGGGCTGCACCCCGCACCATTTGGCTGGTCAGTGGAGCCCCATGGGGACAGCGGGAAGGGGCCTCTGCCACTGCCCAGCACTCCCTCTTGTTGTCTGGGCACTCGGGTTGGCCAGGGCAGATGGGCGGTCCCAGCGTGACCAGGGATCGGGGCGCTCACCTGGCCCTTGGCCTCCTGGGCCCCAGGTGGAGGCCAGCTACCCTGGCCAGGACCGCTGGCTGCATGACTACTGTGCCTCAGGCCTGTACATCCTCACCCTTCTGCAAGAGGGCTACGGGTTCAGTGAGGAGACGTGGCACAGCATCCAGTTCCGAAAGCAGGTGACCACCTCCCCGGGGCACGGGCAGGGCATGGCCCCGGGGTAGCTGCCCTGCAGCCCTGAGCAGCCGTGTGTCCCACAGGCGGGCGGCGTGGACATCGGCTGGACGCTGGGCTACATGCTGAACCTGACCGGTATGATCCCGGCCGAGGCGCCAGCTCAGTGGCGGGCAGAGAGCTACAGCGTCTGGGTGGCCGCAGTGGTGTTCCTGGTGCTGACCTTGGTGGCGGTGCTGGGGGCTGCCGCGGTTCAGCTCTTCTGGATACAGAACTAGCGGGAAGGCAGAGGTGCGCCCCCCAGAACCCTCAGGCAGCTGTGCCCTGGATGCCATAGGCTTCCCAAGCCCCAAGCGCCGTGGGGCCTTGCTCTGTGTCTCTGCTCACAGTCAGGTGACAGCCACCTCTGGGCACCTCAGGGTGGCTGTGTGGCCTCCCCTCCTGGCATCCCTGGGGCCCTCCCCACTGGGCTTCCGTACATGGCCGCCAGGACTGCGGCGCCTCCAGGCTGTGTGGCTGCAGGGGCCTCAGGAGGGGCCGCTGGGGCGGAGGGGAGGGAGCCGCCCCGCCTGGACCCTGCTCTTCTTGCTGTTGTCTGAGCAGACGGACAGAGTCCAGGCCCAGGGGCTTCTCCTGGCCCAGGCTGGCCTCCCACACCCCCTTGGAGGGTTGGACTGCAGTGAGGTGTTGCTTTTATTAAAACCATCATGGACACAGCATTGCTAGGGCCGATCTCCCTGCTGGGACCGGGGCAGGCGGCCGGGGGCTCCTGACATTGGAGGGTGGGCGGGAACCACGAAGCACTTGGGGAAGATGCCGATGCGGCCGTCACAGTGGCCCTCCAGCCATGCCTGGTCCACTGCAAGGGGGAAGGTGGGCTCTGCAGGGCGTCGCCCGGGTGTGGCCTCTGGGTGCCATGTCTGCTCACGGCACAGGCCGAGCCCTGAGCCCCCCACACCCCGGGTGCCCCAGTGCTGCTTGGGAAGCCCACTCTACCTTCACACAGGACGTCCACCGTAGCCCCCTGTCTGAAGTCCAGGTCCTCTGGCCCCTGAGCTGAGTAGCCATGCTGGGCCACCACCTGGTAGAGGACTGGCCGGCCCCCGGCTCCCTGCAGCAGAAGCGGGGGCTGCAGGGCGGGCTGGACACTGGGAGGAGGGGCCCCTACCACTGCCCGTCAGGGTGTCCCCACCTCTGCCCCTGCCCCGCCCTTGCCTCACCCTGCACTGTAGCTGCAGCCCCCAAGGGCTGGTGGCCGCGTTCAGCCAGGCCCTCTGCAGTGACTCCTCCCCGGGGATGGGAACCCAGCGCCCATCCTCACCTGGGGCTTGGTAACTGCAAAGAGATTCCTCAGAGTGGGCTGCGTGGGTGGGGCCTGCAGTGAGGACAGTGACCTCTGCCACTCCCTCTTCCAGCAGCTACCTCAGCCAGGGTGGTGCCCAGTGCAGAGCCCACCCCCACCTGAGCCGGCCTACCCTTCTGGCCCACCTGAGTTGTCCCAGCTGGGCCTGGTGAGGGAGAGCCTGGCCCAGCAGTGCCCGCAGGCTGGACAGGTCGGCTCCTCTTCGTGCCCTCAGGGCCACGGTGAAGGCGCACTGCACAGTGACAGTCACCAGCGGCTCAGCGTGCCCCGCACCTGCTCCCTGCGGCCAGGAGGGGAGGGATGGCCGTCTTCAGCCCCAGGGTGTGGGCAGAGGCTGGGGGGGGTAGGGGCTCGCAAGGCTCGATTCTGAGGGATGGCTTGGCCTCGGACTCCCTCCGGTGGCTGACAGGTGAAGGGTCCGGAGCCTCTTACCCCAGCAGCTGCTGCGTCCTCAGAGGGGCTGGGGCCAGGCGCCCCCGTTGCCAGCGGCCCTGCAGGACAGAGTGAGACTGATGCAACCCCTCCCACCAAATCGGGCCCTGTGGGTGGAGGAGCAGTGGGCACATGCACCAGCAGCTTCCTCCTCACCTGGGGACCCAGCTACTGGGGACCCCCTACCTGGGGACAGAGGGGCCGGTTTGCCATCTTGCTCCATCTGGGGCTTCTGCAAGGGAAGCGCAGGTGATGGGACGCGCCGTCAGGTGCTGGAGACCGGCCCTGTCCTAGCAGAGCCCACGGGCAAGGGTGTGGCCGGTGTGCCCAGCCATCGCCCTGCAGGCAGCCTGCAGGAGTTAAGTTCGAGCCCCAGCCACAAGTGGGCTGCCTCAGGATGGGGCTGGGTCCCTGTGGGCCTAGAGGCTGCCTGTCACCAGCAGGGAGCAGCCCATCCCCCCAGGCCCACCGAGGCAGCAGCTGCAGGAGGGTGGGCTCCCCAGTGACCCCAGGAAACTCAGGACCCAGTCCCTGGCCCCTGTGTGGGCTGGACATTTACCATGTGCCCTGACTTGGGCACCCTCCCATCTGGCTGGGCTAGGCTGGGGCCACTGGTGAGCCTGGCCCTGTCGACCCCCAGTGAGCTGCTCCCTCTGCCCTGGCGCTGGTTCCACTGTGGTCCCCGGCCTGAGGAAGCAGCGGGAGCTCCGACCCCAAGTGGGGAGAGGCCCAGTCCACGCACCTGCTCCTGGTAGGCAGCCAGCGTGCAGCAGTCAGCCCTGACCTCTGTCTCGGCAAGTAGGGTGCCCTGCTGGGTGCCAGCTCTTGGGGAGTCCCTGACTTGGGTGCTGGGGAGAGGAGGGTGGCTCTCAGGCCCTGCCCATCTCAGTGCCCCCCTGTGCCCGGCCACACCTCGTGAAAGGCAGGCCGGAAGTGCAGCTCTGGGGTTTGCTCTGCCCCTCACCCCCATGACACCTGGAGCCCCGGCCATCTCTGTAGCCCCATTTGTGTTTGGGGGTCCCCGGCAGGGCTGGGCCGCCTCCCGAGGCTGCTCTCCGGCCTTTGGTGCTGCAGGCAGTCACGGTGCCCCTGTGGGTCTCAGCTGCCTCCCAGTGCCACCCTCCAAGGCCTGGGTGCCCCCACCTCCCAAAGGGGCAGTTTTAGGAGAGGTGGAGCTGGGGGCAGGACAAGGGGCAGAGAGAGAAGCCGGGCTCTCCTTCCCAAGCTCTGGGCCCCAGACAGTCTCCATCGGGAAACAGGTCGTGCCGTCCTGTGCCTGGGCCCAGAGTGGCCCCACGTGGAGGTCCTTTGCCCAGCAAGAAAGGGAGGCGCTCTCGGGGCCCACCTGGCCCCTCCTACCTGGCATCATGGTTCACTCCCGCTCCCTGTGGACACAAAGAGCCAGCCTCGCTCTGGTTAAGGGTCGGGGCCGCCCTCCCTCCTCCCGAACCCTGAAGACGGTTTCTCCAGGTCTCACACAGGGAGGGGACGGCCACCCCACACCGCCCAGCAGAGGGACTTTGGGGCCGTGGGAGGGCCTGGAGCTTGTGTGGCATTTTCTTTCCCACAAAGCTGCGTGAAGCCAGGTAGGGGCATGAGGGGCCGCAAACCCACCTGCAGCTGCTGCGGGCAGACGGCCCAGCGCTGGTCGTCAGGGATGGCAGAGGACACCACCTGGCAGGGACAGGGACCGCTGGGTCAGGGATCAGCGGCGGGCAAGGTCGGCTCCCCGAAGCCCACTCCACCACCCCCTGCAGCTCTGAGTCTCCTGGGGGCTGGGTGACGGCTGCCCACACCTGGCCCATGTCTGCCAGGCCACTGTGGAGGGAAAACATGTTTGACGGAGGGAAGCATCTGCTGGCAATGTTAACTTAATTTTAGTACAACTTCAAAAATCTGTTTTTCTTATAAACAGCCCTCCATGTGACATGCAGACTCCATGTCAATGCATTAACACAGGTCAGAGCCCTGCTTCGTGCAGCCCTAGGCCTCCCGCTCTGGGCAGCTGGCCCCGGCCACACGGGTGCAAGTGCAGGTGACCGACGGGGTGTGGCCAGCCAAGGAGTTCTTCTCCACCACATTTGGCCCCCTGCCTTTGGGGGTGAGCAGCTCCCTGTTCCTGTGACTTTAGGGGTTCTGCCTGGCCCTGACCCAAGTGTTGGCATGACATGGCCCAGACCGTCAGACTGCAGCCCAAGTCCCCGAGAGACCTCGCCATCTGTAGCAGAGACACAGGGAGACACAAAGGCACAAAGGGATGCAGAGAGACTCGGGGACTCTGGGAGGACTTGGGAGACTCTGGGAGGACAAGGGGAAGCTCTGGGAGGACACGGGGAGACTCTGGGAGGACGTGGGGACTCTGGGAGGATGGGATGACTCTGGGGGGACGTGGGGACTCTGGGGGGATGTGGGGACTCTGGGGGGATGGGGTGACTCTGGGAGGACATGGGGACTCGGGGGGGACAAGGTGACTCTGGGTGGACGTGGGGACTCTGGGAGGATGTGGGGACTCTGGGGGGACATGGGGATTCTGGGCGGATGGCGTGACTGGGGGGATGTGGGGACTCTGGGGGGAGGGGGTGATTCGGAGGACGGGGGAACTCTGGGAGAACATGGGGACTCTGGGAGGACGTGGAGACTCTGGGAGGACAGGGGGACTCTGGGGGGACGGGGGGACTCTGGGAGGATGTGAGGCTGTGGCTGTGGCTGAGGCTGGGTAGGGGCAGCACCGCAGGGTCCTTGCTGGGAGAGCGGAAGCCCCTCCATGCAGCTGGCTCTAGTAGGCTCCGCCTCCAAGTTCACAGCACCGTCCCCCCACTCTGGGCACAGCTTGTGGACACCCGTGGGCCCACTCCCCACCCTCCTGGTCTTTGTGGTGGCCTGGGCTGCACCCCCATGTCCCTGGGAACACAGTTTGAGGGCTCAGCACCGGCCGTGATACCTGGGATACCGCCCCCACCTTTACCTTAGCCTTGCCCAGGAAATCCACGGGCTCCAGGTGGTCCAGGTGCCGCCGGTGGGGCCGGAAGACCTCGCCCCTGGGGACCTGCCTCAGCGGCAGCAAGCTCTGTCTCTGGAGAGGGTGGGCGTCCAGCAGATGCCGACCGGGTGAGCAACCAGGCCTGCAGCCCAGAGCCTCTGTGCCTTGCAGCAGGAGGGGCTGCGTGGGCCCCCGCCCCCTTCCCACATCCCGCAGGCCATGTGAAGCTCCAGCCTGGCCCCCAAAACTGGGCACCAGGGCACCTCCCTCTGGAAGCTTCTTCAGCTCCTGAAGCTGGTCTTGAGGGGCTGTGGTAGACATCCACCCAAAACCCAGACCCAGGACAGCGCTCCTTACCTGCACCCGGTCCAGAGCTGACTCCAGGCCATTCAGGGACCCCTCCGGCCAACTGGACATAGCCTCCCTTAGGCTGCTGGCCGCCTCTGTCCAGAGCCCCAGTTGGCACTGTGCTGATGCCACATTGTATAGCACCTGGGAGCAAGGCCAAGGTGATGGCAGGGGCTTGACCCCCCACCTGGCCCCTCCCCCCCACTCCCCCACCCAACTCCTCCCCCCTTCCCCCCTGGCCTCTCCCCTGGCTCCCCCACCCAACTCCTCCCCTCTCCCCACCCTGGCCCCTCTCCCGGCTCCCCCACCCAACTCCTCCCCCCTTCCCCCTTGGCCCCTCCCCCAGCTCCCCCACCCCAACTCCTCTCCCCTTCCCCCCCCGCCCCTCCCCCAGCTTCCCCACTCAACTCCTCCCCCCTTCCCCCCCCACCCCTCTGCTGTGCCATTCTATGCCTTGGGCTGGTAGACCCCCCCCCCACCGGCTTTAACCCTGGCTCCAGACCCCTTACCCAGTGGGCTCTCCCTTCCATTTCTGCACCCTAAGACAATGCTAATCCCACAAGGCTTCAGGGCAGCGCATCTCCCGGGGTCTGGTCGGGGCCTCTCAGTGCCCCTCCCTTAGTGCCAACATGTTCCAGGCAGCCAGGAAAGGGCTGAGCACACACTGGAGGGTGGGCACGACCCCCTGCCTGATCCTGCCCACCCAGCAGCCTTTCGCCTCTGCCCTTCTCCAGGGTAGAGCCACCCCTGGTGGCCTGAAATGGCACAAAATAGTCCCCCCACCTTCACTGCCACCAGAATCCTCCTGCAGGTCATGGAGTGGCCAAGCGGTTCCATGGCACCAAGAGCCTCAGCCAGAGGTGCTCCCAGGCCCAAGGGCCCTCCCGTGATGCAGCCACCCGCAGACGCTCCCGGCGTGCGGTGCAGTGAGCCCTGCCCTCACCTCCCAGGCCTGCAGCTTGAACCGCAGGCCCAGCTGTGTGTAGTCGATGGCAGCATGGCCCCTCAGCTGCGCCAGGGCCAGCCGGAAGTCAGACAGAGCTTCCTGGAACCTGTGGGCAGCCGGGGTCCCTCAGCAGCGCAGGCAGCTTTCGCACCCAGCCCTGCCCCAGCCTCCCCCTCTTCCTGGCTCCAAGGAGACCTGGGGGAGGGCAGCAGGGTGCCCAGGTCTCCACACTCAGGTCTGGTGGGTGCCGAGCGGACGTGGGGTCACTGTGTGCTGGGGTTCGAGCCTTTTCCCAGCTCAGACTGCGCTTCCTGGCCCTGCCTGCCCCCCGCACCCCCTGCCTCTCTTCTGAGCTGTGCAGAGTGCTCTGGTTATTTCCCTCCTGCTTCTCAGGCTCCCCTAACCCTGTGGGGGCTCCCCCTGCAAACTGTGAGCCTCCTTCCAAGCCTCAAGCCTCGCTGGGAGGAAACTCATCTCCCCCAGGCAGTCTTCCCCTGCCAATCTGAAGGTGAGCCTGCCCCGGGGGGCTGGACCCTAATCCAGAAAGGCACAGTCCTGAAGTCAAAATCCCAAAGGCCACGACTTCCTCAGTAAAGGAAGAGATGGCCTTTTTGTTCCTCTGCCTTTCTGAAAGACCCTGCGTCTCTGGGCGACTGCATATGCGGTGGCCCCTGCGCCTTTGACGGAGCGTGTTAGAAGACCCGTTGTTCATCTTGGTGTTTTGATGACTCCAGTTATAAAGCCAGGTGCACACAGCCACCAGCCACAGTCTCTCATGCACACGCGTGTTCCCCCGTCTCACCTATGCACATACGTGTTCCCCCTTCTCACCTCCTACACACACGCGTGTTCCCTGTCTCACCTCCTACGCACATGCGAGTTCCCCTCCTGACCCAGCTCATCATGAGCACAGTTCGTCTGCTGGTGGCTCTCATGCCTGTGAGCCTGGTGCTAATGTGCACCAGTTTGTGCTTGAAAAAATATGTATGTTATTTTTGCCTATTTTATTGGCCAATGAAGGGTTCTATGTTTTTATGTTCCTGAAATAAATCTCTTTAAAAAAAAGTAAATAGGCTGGGCACAGTGGCTCATGCCTGTAATCCTAGCACTCTGGAAGGCAGAGGCAGGCGGATCATGAGGTCAAGAGTTCGAGACCCCAGCCTGGCGAAGAAGGTGAAACCCTGTCTCTACTAAAAATACAAAAATTAGGCCGGGTGCGGTGGCTCACGCCTGTAATCCTAGCACTTTGGGAGGCTGAGGTGGGTGGATCACCTGAGGTCGGGAGTTCAAGACCAGCCTGGCCATCATGGTGAAACCCCATCTTAAAAAAAAACACAAAATACAAAAATTAGCCGGGCATGGTGGCGCACGCCTGTAATCCCAGCTACTCGGGAGGCTGAGGCAGGAGAATCGCTTGAACTCGGGAGGCGGAGGTTACGGTGAGCCGAGATCGCACCACTGCACTCCAGCCTGGGCAACAGAGTGAGACTCTGTGTCAAAATTAAAAAAAAAAAAAAGTAAATTTGTTTTAGAGAATTTTAATTATTTTTTCTAGATTTTTATATTTTGGGGATTTTAGACTTCAGGGAGTTTGCCATTTCAGGATTGCAAGTCTCTCAGGATTTGACCCACTTCCCCGCAGAGCCTGCCCTCCTGGCATGGGTCTTAGATCGTCGGGCAGAGGCCGAGGCAGGGCCTGGCCTGCATCCAATGGTCACCCTTCCCTCATTCCTCCTCTAGGAAGGAACACAGTGCAGAGAGCCCGGGCAAGCAGTGAAGACCCGACCACTCGTGTCTAAGCGTGGCGCTGAGCAGAGGGGAGGGCCAGAATCTCTGCCCAGGTTTCCCTGAAGCCAGGAACTGCGGAGGAGGGGGTGGGCAAGAGAAGGGAGCGGTGGAGAGGGAGGAGGAGGGAGTGCAGGAGTGGACTCTGCAGGGGGACAAAAGGCCGTCAGAGAAGGAACAAGGCGCCCCTGTGCTCACCTCGCCAGCTGGAAGTTGGCCACTCCTCGCTGGAAGAAGCCAACGGCCAGGCAGCTGTCCTTGGTCACTGCTTGATCAAATGCCTGGGGACAGAAATGCTCACAGAATGCCCAGGTGTGTAACCCAGTCACGCAGCATCACAGATACCGTGTGATCGGTGACAGGGCCTCATAATTCCATCAGTCCCTGGGGAGCCCCCACAGCTCCCCTGCACCTATCCAGGGGCCTTTGGGGTCCCTGCCTGGGCAGGGCTTTTACCACTCAGGCTGCCCACCTGATCCCAACCTGCCCACGGCACAGAGCCCATTGATGTGCTGCTGACACCAATTTGTTCACCATGAGCACAGGGACAGAGGCCAGAGAAACAGTTCCAGTATGTTAATAATAGTCACCTCTGGGGAATGGGGTTATGTGAGATTTTCATCTTTTAAAAATCCTTTTTTATGAGATGGAGTCTCACTGTATCGCCCAGGCTGGAGTGCAATGGTGCGGTCTTGGCTTACTGCAACCTCCGCCTCCCAGGTGCAAGCTTTCTCCAACTCCTGACCTCAGGCGACCTTGGCTGTCACTGGAGATGAGATGACACAGCCCAGATCCCAGAGTCACCAGTTAAGAACTGCACTACAGGCTGGGCGCAGTTGCTCATGTCGGTAATACCAGCACTTTGGGAGGCAGAGATGGGCGGATCGCCTGAGGTCAGGAGTTCAAGACCAGCCTGGCCAAGGTGGTGAAACCTTGTCTCTACCAAAACTACAAAAATTAGCTGGGTGTAGTGGCGCATGCCTGTAATCCCAGTTACTCAGGAGGCTGAGGCAGGAGAATCACTAGAACCTGGGAGACAGAGGTTGCAGTGAGTCAAGATCGCACCACTGCACTCCAGCCTGGGCCACAGAGTAAGACTCTGTCTCAAAAAAATAAATACAATAAAAATCCTTTTTTGGTAGTTCATGCAAAACGACACACTGGATATCTGATAGAATCAGAAAGAACAATACAAATGTTTTAATGGGTTTGTCTGTGTGTAAAGCGCAGCTCTTCCTTAAACCAGACTGAGGATTTTGTGTGTTCTGAACGGGACTGTAGCATCAGTGAAATGTGTGTGACAGGGAGGGTGCTGTGGTCTCACTCTCACAAATCTGGCTGAGTGAGGCTTGTTGCTGAACTGAGTTCACACAGGTGGGAAGTGTGGTGGCTGAGCGACTAACGTAGGCTGGCTGCTCAGGCTGCCAGAACCCGTGTGCCCCAAACATCACGCAAGGCTCCTCCCGAGAGCAGCAGTTCTAGCGACACAGTCTGCACCCTGGCCTGCCTGGCAGGTGATCGGCTTTACTAATCATCACTGTTCCATCTGCTTTCTAAGTTCCCATATTCCTAATATGCATATGTTGTGATCAGTCGTATTAACTCTAACCGCCTCCCTTCTCTGTAGAGAAACTATGCATAGGAGCACGAGATGACTGTGTTGGCCCGGAACATAGGATTCATTGCTAAACCACCCGGTGTCCAGTGATTACATTCCCTTTCTTGGATAACATTTTAAAATGAAATTATTGTGGGCTGAGCGAGGTGGCTCACGTCTGTAATCCCAGCACTTTGGGAGGCCGAGGTGGGTGGATCACTTGAGATCAGGATTTCAAGACCAGCCTGGCCAACATGGTGAAACCCAGTCTCTACTAAAAATATAAAATTAGCCCGGCATGGTGGTGGGTGCCTGTAATACCAGCTACTAGGGAGGCTGAGGCAGGATAATTGCTTGAACCTGGGAGGGGGAGGTTCCAGTGAACCCAGACAGCACCACTGCACTCCATCTGGGCGACAGAGCAAGACTCCGTCTTTAAAATGAAAAAATGAAATTTCTGTGGAGGTGTCTGTAAATTTGTAAGCAGCTGTGAGAGACAAAGTTGGGCGGGGGGGCGTCTCCTGCGCTTTGCCCAGTCTCCTCCAAGGGGTATATGTTGCGGGTCAGGGGCGTGGAGACCCTCCCCAGCGCGCAGCTCCCTCTCCTCTTCACCACTGCGGTCACCAGTCTTCAACAGCGTGGGCACCCGCCTGCTTCTGCGGGGCGCTCGGGACTGAGGGGCGGGGGGCAGCGCTGGGGTTTGGGACGCGAGCGGGCGGGAAGGGCGCGGGCTTCGTGCAGGGCCTCGGCCGCGGCGCCCCGGGCCCCTGGCTGTTTCGCCTGGAGCAGCCCCCCTGGAGGAGGCCGGGGTGGGGGGCAGCTGAGGGCTCGGATGAGGAGACCGACCCGGCCTCCCGGCCTTGACTGCCGGCGCAGCGCTTTCCCCGTGGGGCAGGCGGCCCCCGGGCCTCACCCAGCCCAACGGCTTCCCGCTTCCCGGTGTGAGTCACCCTCCGCCCGGGCCTCTCCCGGTGACCGCCGCGCCCCTCAGCCCGACCTCGCTCAGCTCAGGCGCGGCCCAGGCCGCTCGGCTCCCACCTGCGGGGGGCGTTCGCTGGGTCGGGGGCGGCAGGGCGACCCAGTGACCGCCGGGGGCGTGGCAGGCCCCCCCCCAGGGGCTCGAGGAGGCGCCGCGCGCACTGGCCCCCCTTGCCCGGCTCACCCGCAGCGCGGCCTCGGTGTCCCCAGCCAGCAGGTGCACGCAGCCCGCGTTGAAGCACAGCCTGGCGGGCGGCGCCGGGACGCCCGAGAAGAGGCGCAGGGCGCGGGCCCAGTCCCCGCGCTCCACGGCCTGCGCGCCCAGGTGCCAGGCGCGTACCAGGTCCCCCAGTGAGGCCATGGCGGCCGCCGTGGCGGAAGGCTGCGCTTGAGGAGGGGCCGGGATCCCGCGGAGAGGCCGAGTCCAGGCGGCGGTGCGGGGCTGCGGGGCCTCAGTGGCGGGCAGAGGAGCGGGTGCGACCCCGCTGCTCCACGGCGCCCCCTGGCGGCCGGCGTCCGCCCCTTCCCGGTAGGGCCACACCCTCGCTGCGGGACCTCCTCACGACGCCCCGACCAGACGCGGACACGCCCACACCAGCCCTCAGGCCCCGCCCCACTCCGCTCGAGACCTCCTGGCCTCGCCCCCACCCAGCGAGGCCACGCCCCTCAGGCCACGCCCTCCCCCGTTCGGCCACGCCCCAACCGGACTTCCGCCGGGAGCTTTGTGCACCCGGCTTCTCTGCCCCGCTCGCGTTGGCCTCGGTGCGCCGGAGAAAGTCCTCCCGGCCGGCTGCTGCGGTCGGGCCAAGGTTCCGCGCCGGGCGTGGACGGTGTGGGGCGACCCCGGTCCCGCAGGTGAGCGACTCCGCGCCGTGCGGGCCAGGTGGGCAGCCTGGGCGCCGAGGGCAGAGCGGGGCCGCGCCAGGTGCGCGTCCTGAGGTGGGGGCCGCGGCGGAGAGTGAGCCTGGGGCGGGCCGCTGGCACTCGTGGAGCGGGGAAACTGAGGCCCCGATGGGGCGGGAAGGCGCGTTCTCCCGCAGTGCCCGGCTCCGGAGGCCGCCGGGGAGCCTGACGCCACCGTCCTGCGGGCCCGTCCCTCGGGGCCCGCCTCCTCCGCGCCTTCCGAGCGCGGACGTCCCGGGCCCGGAGGCCCTTGGTTCCCTCGCCGAGGAGGAGGCGCGCCCGGGGGAGCCCGGCTTCCTGCCCACCGGCCCTGAGTCCTGTGTGAACCGTCAACCCGAAATCGTGAAAAGGGTCAGAATGCGGTGCCTGGTGGGTCTATTCGGGCAGAGGTCGAGGGCGGCCCGGGTCACCAGGTGCCCCGGAGAACAAGACAGAGGCTCCGGTGATTAAAGGGACGAGAGCCTGTCGGAGAACAGGTGGCTTCGAACGTTGCCGGGAGCTCTCACTGGCTGTAGACGGGGCCCTGGTCCGCGGCTGGCCCCAGCTGCGCGTCCGCAGTTCAGAGCCGGCGGCAGTGGGAGCTCCTGAGCCCGAGGGGTGATAAGAGGGCTGCGGTTACATTTTAAATGCTCTCTGGCACTTAACACCAGGCTCTCTGGGCCCACAATTTGCAAGGGCTTTGCATTGCTCAGATAAATGATTTTTTCTTTCTCATTTGCCCCGCTTTTGATCACAGTCTTTCTTCTTGAAAGCACTCATTGTCAAAATCTGAGGGTCAAAGTGTCCCCTCTTGCTGGGAGACTCATTCCCAGATAGTCGTAGCCCATGTCAAGCAGGAAAGGAGGAGACGTTTCAGTGAGTATTATTTATATATATTTTTTAGAACACCAAATACTGGCTCGGCGCGGTGGCTCACAGCTGTAATCCCAGCACTTTGGGAGACTGAGGTGGGTGGATCACGAGGTCAGGAGGTCGAGACCAGCCTGGCCAACATGGTGAAACCCTGTCTCTACTAAAAATACAAAAATTAGCTGGGCATGGTGGCAGGCACCTGTAATCCCAGCTACTTGGGAGGCTGAGGCAGGAGAATCGTTTGAACTCAGGAGGCGGAGGTTGTAGTGAGCTGAGATCAGGCCACTTTACTCCAGCCTGGGCGAAAGAGTGAAACTCCATCTCAAAAAAAAAAAAAAAAATACCCCAAAAACTGAATTGGAGTGGCATCACAGGGTGACAAACATGAGACCTCAGTGAAGTCACTAATTTATAGAGCTGCTGTCATGTGTTGAATCATCTCTAGTTTCTAGAAACATAGTAATTTTAGTTTTCTCAGAAGTAACACATAGGATTACGACCAATTTGTATGCCAGGATGAAGAAACCTGTTCCATTAGGGAGACAACTAAAAACACGAAGAAACTAAAATCCAGGTTCTTCTTTCTTTTTGTTTATTAAGAGACTAGGTCTTGCCCTGTCACCCACTCGAGTGCAGAGGCATGGTTCCCACTCATCACAGCCTTGAACTCTTGGGCTCAAAGGATCCTCTTTCCTCAGCCTGCCGAGTAGCTGGGAATACAGGTGTTCACCACCAGGACCGGCTAATTTTTAAAGAATTTTGGTCGAAACTAGGTCTTACCACCTTGCCCAGCCTAATCTCGAACTCCTGAGCCCAAGCGATCCTCTCACCTGGACCTCCCAAAGTATCTTCTTTAGAGACTTGTAGCCAGAAGATTGTTTAGGATTTAGTCCAAATTGTAGGAAAATAAAAAATACAATGATCAGGGCTAGAATCCAGTAACAGGTATGCTATAGTTTTTCTCTGAAACATAAGTTTTCTCTCTCTACTTACCCATTTCTACCAAAGATAAATCTTGGTAAGACCAGTTTACTTGTAAAATAAATTTTATGATTACATTTGGCCTGGTGATTTGCATGAAGTATGACAACTGGTGATTGGTCACATAGGCTCCTTTTTAAATTGGCTGGAACTTTGTCACAAGGAATTTCAGATTAGACTGTTTTTTCCTGTGTCAGACAGGTAACGTGCTGATGTCATAACAAGGTTTGAGGGCAACATATCTTACACATGAGCCAGTTCATCGTGCTTATGAACTACAAAAGCATCAGATTAGACCTTTAAAAGCCACTTGAGGGCTGAGCATGGTGGCTCATGCCTGTAATCCCAGCACTTTGGGAGGCCAAGGCAGGAGGATTGATTGATCCCAGGAGTTTGAGACCAACCTGGGCAACATGGTGAGACCCCTGTCTCCACAAAAAAGTAACAAATTACCTGGGCATAATGGTGCACACCTGTAGTCCCAGCTGTCAGGAGGCTGAGATGGGAGGATCACTGGAGCCCAGGAGACGGAGGCTGCAGTGAGCTATGATTGCACCACTGCACTTCAGCCTGGGCGACAGAGCAAGACCCTGTCTCTAAAGCAAACAAACACTTCCCATGTCTAGGAGCCCAAGCCAAGGGCTGCCTATCACACTGTACTTATAATACCTCTCTGAACTGGGGGGTGAATGTCTGTCCTCCAGGTCCCAAACCATCTTGAAGTTCCTGAAGCTGTCAGAAAGTGACATTCTTTTTTTTTTGAGTCTTGCTCCGTTGCCAGGCTGGAGTGCAATGGTGTGATCTCAGCTCACTGCAATCTCCACCTCCTGGGTTCAAGCGATTCCCCTGCTTCAGCCTCCCAAGTAGCTGGGATTACAGGTGCTCACCACTGTGCCCGACTAATTTGTATTTTAGTAGAGATGGGGTTTCACCAGGTTGGCCAGGATGGTCTTGAACTCCTGACCCTATGATCCACCCTCCTCGGTCTCCCAAAGTGCTGGGATTGCAGGTGTGAGCCACCACACCCGGCTGAAAGTGACATTCTTTACTTACCTCAAGGCCAGGAACCTTGTAAGGGAACTATGTAAACAGGGCACCAGTCTAGTCTTTCCAAGGGGCTTTTTATTGGCTCTGTAAAGAGAACCTCAGTTCCTCAAAGCAGTGTGGTCATATCCGAAAACACGTCATTCCAAAGCCTGCGTAGAACAACCAGGGTCTCCAGCTGTCTCCTGTTACAAGAAAAACAGATTCTGTTTTTTTTTTTTTCAGCTCCATCACCAGGCTGGAGTGCAGTGGCATGATCTTGGCTCACTGCAACCCCTGCCTCTTGGGTTCAAGTGATTCTCCTGCCTCAGCCTCCCAGGTAGCTGGGATTACAGGCATGTACCACCATGCCTGGCTAATTTTTGTATTTTTAGTAGAGATGGGGTTTCACCATGTTGGCCAGGATGGTCTCAAACTCCTGACCTCAACTGATCCACCCACCTCGGCCTCCCAAAGTGCTGGGATTACAGGCATGAGCCACCACACCCGGCGTTAAACTGCATCTTGAGAAGAATCAAAGTAAAACAGTAATTTTCTGTGGCTGACAAAAGACTTAGAGTAGTCGTGGGTAAAGATGCGGTTGACAGTGAGTTTGATTACTTCTGTGGATAGAACAATTTAACATACAATCCTAATTACGATGATACCATATACCAAGACATGTCAGAATTTTAGGAATCTCATACAATTTTGGAACCTATGTTAATAGTACATTTATGCAAATATAACTCAAACAGCGTTTCATATTTGTTGGTGCCTCCTGTATGATGTCAACACACCGAATCAGCCTCGTACATCTCCCTTGGACTCCTGGGGGTTCCTATTTGTTATGTCCAAATTAGTTCAGGTCAAAAAAACCTTAATTTTAGAACTTGAAATTTGGTTTTGGGAAGCATGTCAAATATCAAAGGCTTAACACAATTTCAAAATAGGATCACAGGCCACTGTAAAATAAGTCATTCATTAACCAAATTGGTAATTCAGAGATTTCCAAACGCAAAACCTTTCCTCTAATAGAGAGACTTGGTTCCCAGACAGTTAGTAGAGCTGGTGAAGATGGCACGAGGCAGTCTCTCTCCCTCTTTCCCTCTTCTTTTTTCTGTTTACTGAAAAGGTCAACAAACATTTTTTCGATTAATATTACATGAAAATGTTGTTTGAAAGAAAAGCAAACTCTACTTTTCTTATATATCTTGCATACAGAATTGTTTCTTTTATATTTAGTAGTTTCAATTACATATATTAATTACAGTGTTAACTCTTAATGACCCTAATTTTCGATTAAGAATTTAGCAAGTAATTTTGAACTGTATTTGTAGATGAAAACTGCTTCATAATGTTCTACAGAGATATATTTCCTAAATTTTTTATTACCAGATCTAAATATATTTAGCTTCCTGTACCATACAAAAATGAGATCCTAACGTATATAAGCGTAAGCTTATGCTTAGTAATTAATATTTCAGGCAGGGCGCAGTAGGTCACGCCTGTAATCCCAGCACTTTGGGAGGACAAGGTGGGCGGATCATGAGGTCAAGAGATCAAGACCATCCTGGCCAACATGGTGAAACCCTGTCTCTACTGAAAATACAAAAAAAAAATTAGCTGGGCATGGTGGCGCACGCACCTGTGGCCCCTGCTTCTTGGGAGGCTGAGGCAGAAGAATCACTTGAACCCAGGAGGCGGCAGTTGCAGTGAGCTGAGATCACGCCACTGCACTCCAGCCTGGCAACAGAGCAAGACTCCATCTCAAAAAAAAAAAGTAAGGTTTTTTTTTGTCTTTTTTTTTTTTCCTTTTTGTGGAGAACGGGATCTTGCTATATTGCCCAGGCAGGTCTCGAACGCCTGGGCTCAAGCTATCCTCCCAGCTCTGCCTCCCTAAGAGCTGGGAGTCATTTAGCTTAGAAATGACTCGGCGTTTTTTTGTTGTTTTTTTTGAGATGGAGTCTCACTGTGATGCCATGACATTGCAGGCTGGCATGCAGTGTCACGGTCTCGAGATTCTCCTGCCTCAGCTTCCTGAGTAGCTGGGACTACAGATGCCTGCCACCACACCCGGCTAATTTTTTGTGTTTTTAGTAAAGATGGGGTTTCACCGTATTGGCCAGGCTGGTCTTGAACTCCTCACCTCAAGTGATCTGCCTGCCTTGGCCTTCCAGAGTGCTGGGATTACAGGCGCGAGCCACCGCACCCGGCTGACTCAGACATTTTACGATTATGTAGTACTTTTTTTTTTTTTTTTGAGACAGAATCTCACTCTGTCGCCATACTGGAGTGCAGTGGTGTGATCTTGGCTCACTGCAACCTCCATCTCCTGGGTTCAAGCAATTCTCCTGCCCCAGCCTCTCAAGTATCTGAGGCTACAGGTGCACACCACCATGCCCAGCTAATATTTTGTGTTTTTAGTAGAGACGAGGTTTCACCATGTCAACCAGGATGGTATCGATCTCTTGATCTTGTGATCTGCCCGCCTCGGCCTCCCAAAGTGCTGGGATCACAGGTGTGAGCCACCGTGCCTGGCTGATTATCTGGTACTTAATTTAACATAACATGACTTTTAAGATTTTAAATTACTAAAAAGAATTTTGAAATTGTGACACAGATACCCTCCCTATGTCTTCTGCAGTCATCCTGCATCTGATGTAGCCTTGTGGCATCCAAGATTTCTGTGACAGGCAAGGCCTGTCTGGGTTCTGAATTTTCCTACCAGGCACACAGCTCAGGACAGGGGACACAGTTGTGAAGACAGTGCCCGCAGGATCCAGCTTCAGCCAGCATGACCAGGAGGCAAAGCTGGGCCAGGCAGGAGTAAGCCAGACTGGATTTGGCTCTGCCTTGGGGCTGGAGGTCCAGGTGCCAAGGTCGTGTCCCCAAGCCGCACCATGGCCACTTCTCCAGACCTCAGAATCCAGAGGCCAAACCAAAGACACAAGTTCACAGTACGTGTGCAGGGCTGCAGGGAGCCCAAGAGTCAGCCCTTACAGCGTGAGCTCACAGACACATCAAGTCAGCCCTTACAGTGTGAGCTCACAGACACATCAAGCAAGTATTCAAAATGCTACAAAAGCAACAGTTTTATGACCTTAAACATCTAGCAAAGACAGTGTAATCTATCTGACTGGTGGACTTGGGCAAAAAAATCTAAAATTATATATGATACTGACAAGTCTGAAGACTTCCCTGTTTGTTTATTTATTTATTTATTGATGATGGGGTCTCACTCTGTCGCCCAGTCTGGAGTGCAGTGGCACAGTCTTGGCTCACTGCCACCCCTGCCTCCCAGGTTCAAGCAATTCTCCTGCCTCGGCCTCCCAAGTAGTTGGGACTACAGGCACGAATCAGTATGACTGGCTAATTTTTTTTTTTTTTTTTTTAAAAGAGACGGGGTCTCGCTATGTTGCCCAGGCTGGAGTGCAGTGGCTATTCACAGGCACGATCCCACTACTGATCAGCACGGGAGTTTTGACCTGCTCCGTTTCCGACCTGGGCCGGTTCACCCCTCCTTAGGCAACCTGGTGGTCCCC
>CAUYQU010090060.1:0-37406 GCA_963574635.1 Cheracebus regulus | reverse complement strand
TTTCTGTTCTTGTGTCAGTTTGCTGAGAATGATGGTTTCCAGCTTCATTCATGTCCCTGCAAAGGACATGAACTCATCCTTTTTTATGGCTGCATAGTATTCCATGGTGTATATATGCCACATTTTTGGATTAAGTCTTTCTTAACACAACTATTTAATTGTGGTTAAAAGTTATACCCTGAGAGATCGTTTGCTGATTAAAATTATATTTCTTTTTTTTGAGACCTAGTTTCACTCTTGTTGCCCAGGCTGGAGTGCAGTGGTGTGATCTCGGCTCACTACAACCTCCACCTCCTGGGTTCAAGTGACTCTCCTGCCTCGGCCTCCCGAGTAGCTGAGATTACAGGCATGTATCACCATGCCCAGTTAATTTTGTATTTTTGGTAGAGACAGGTTTTCTCCATGGGTTTCTCAGGGCCAGGTGTGGTGGCTCACGCCTGTAATCCCAGCACTTTGGGAGGCCAAGGTGGGTGGATCACTTGAGGTCGGGAGTTCAAGACCCGATCAACATCGAGAAACCCTGTCTCTACTAAAAATACAAAATTATCCTTGCATGTCAGTAATCCCTGCTACTTATAGGAGAAGCGCTTGAACCCAGGAAGCAAAGGTTGCAGTGAGCTAAGATCTCCCCATTGCACTCTAGTCTGGGCAACTAGAGCAAAACTCCGTCTCTTTCTCTCTCTCTCTCTCTTTCTTTCTCTCTCTCTCTCTCTCTCTCTCTCTCTCTCTATATATATATATATATATATATATATATATATATTCAGGAGAAGAAATAATAATGGATAAAGTAATGACTAAGGAATATGTCTTAAACTTGAAAATCTGTATAACCTTGAGAATTGATCCAAGCTAAAATTTCCACACTTCTCTGTGTTAAAGGTAAATTTCCTAGCAAACACATCTTGATAACCAATTACACACCAAATCAAAGATCAAAAGTACTAGATCAGCCTGTAGGATCTCTGCAAGCTTCATGTGAGTCTTCAGATCCCTCAGATCTGTGATAGAATTCCTACCATCACTTCATTTTTGGTAATTTAGTCAACGAAAAACTAAAAACTGAGGTATAAAAACTAGAAGGAGAGTTAAAGAATGTAACAGTTTTTGAAATGCCTATGTTATGAAGAGAGAGTTTGAAAGTTGAAAGATATGTTTTCCCCCCATTACAGCCTATCTGTAAAAAGCAGCACAGCCTCTGTTACTCTCAGAGGAAATTATCAAAATGTCATCTGCACAGAAGCAAAAGAAAGAAGGAAATAGTTTTAATAGCATTTAAAGTTTTATCTGTGAGGTTCATTTCATTTTATTTCATTAATGCCTGTTGTTCCCATTTGAAATTTAAATCTATATTTTAATAAAGGAAATTAATATCTTTATTCCTCTAGGCTTTTCTCATTCCTTCACTTCCTTGGAATTCCCTGATTTCAAATATTTTTAATTATATTGCTAAAAGATTTATAAAATAAATTAGATAAAAAATGCACATCTAACAAGCATTGTGTTACATGTTTGTTTTAATATCATTAAAAATGAGCCACACTTCACAATATCATAAGAGAAAAGAAAATATAAAGATGTACTATTTTATATGAAAATGGCTCTTAATACTATTTAGCTGACTTAAAATTTAAAAAAAATTAATAAGAATATAGTTTGCAGATTTTTGTTTTTGAAATCATATACTTTTGCTTACTGTCTGCCATCTGTGCATTACACAGTATTTGTTTTTAACTTTGTCAATTAGTGTTAGAAAGTTTATGAAACTACAATGTAAAACCAGGGAGAGATAGTCCTCTAAAGGAGAAATAAGAAAATATATATGTGCATATACACATACATGCACACATATGTAATATGTATGTAGTATGTTATAAGCTCACAACACTTCATAATATTTATTTGGTATATGGAATTATCTACACCTTAGTTATAAACTAGTGTAATTATTTCTAATTTTCTTAGTTGAAAAGCTCCCTCAATTCAATCATAATTTCAGGTAGTCACAGATTTGAGGATTAAATTGCATTGCTGTCAAGTCTTGGAATGAAACAAGTAAGTATAGCCAGCTTACAAGTTTGACCTCTGCAATTACTGTTCATTTTCTAAGTTTCCTGGGTGTAAATGCATGTTAAATTGCCTTTTAGTGCTGGGAATGACTTTTACTTAGCCAAATTACTCTCTTTTGGTTCATCAGTTAGATATGTACTGTATATAATTTTGTAGCAAGGAAGTTACTCATTCCAACTTAAAAGTGCCCATCCTGGACATTGTATGTGGCCAGATTCAATATCTTACATTATTATAAAAAATGTGTTTGTGTTACTAAAGTAGGCTTTTATGCTTATCCTTTTTAATGAATTATTCAGGTCATCAAATATAATTTCCAGCTTGTTTAACCTAATTTAAGTCAGCATTTGTAGAATGTCACTTGGGTCAATACCAGCTCAGAAGAAAAATATTAAAAATCAATGAACATCAGAGTGAACATTTTAATTTTCACTTTTTAACCTACACCTTTTCCTGTATTTGGAAGATTGAATATTAAAGACCCATTTAAAAATATTTAGTTTTTCAGAAGTGTCACTAATCTACAAAACTATTTGCAATAACTACAGGGGACCGGTTGCACTATTTCCTGCGTTAACAGAAGATTTGACCTTGTTTTTCTGATAGCTTAGCGATTAAGTGCAGCCCCAATGGAAGCACCGTACATTATTTTCAAAGGAACTTTTACTGGAGGGTAATGCTGAGTTTACAGATTCCTGCTGTGGTTGAAGCTAGTGTCTATTTAATCTTATACTCCAGATGGCCTTTTGTGACCAAATGACTGCAAATTTAAAAATCAGGAAATTTTTAAATAGAAAGAACTGGCCTTGGTAAGGAAGATTGAGGAGAGAACGTTATTCATTTTTTCTGTGAGTGAAGCAAAAGAATGCACTACTATTATGAATGTTAGCAGATTTTAAGATCTTTTTGAACAAATAGAAGGTACATATACATTTTAATAAAAATAATAAAATATATTCAATTTAATTTCTTTTCAGGAAGAATTTTCTAAAGAGAAAGCCTTGTTTAATTCTACTCTGAAAGGTATTATTAGAAGATTGATTTGATGTAGCAAAAAAATTTCTTACCATATATATATATATTTCTTAACAAATATATTTTAAGTAAAAAGGTAAACTAATTTTGTGAAATAGCATTTATTCTTCTCAAAAAGAAAGTAGGTTGATGAGAAGAAAAAAATAAATGAATAATGCCAGTACTTCTGCTTTCTCTCTGCACTTTCTTTACTAAAAGTACCACGGAAGATTTCTCAGGAAAGAACGGCCTTTTTCAGGAGCCATCACCACAAATACAGCTATCTCTTGAACGACATGTATCTCTTGATTTATTTGTTAACACATGTTCTGAAATGGCTAAGCATATGTGGCTGGTCTGCAGAGTAGCAAATATTATGGCTGAATCTTGGAGTTAAAGTTTTTTAAATGTGCAATGGCTAGGTGTATTTTGCAATCAGTATATATCTACCTAAATAGGCATACATTTGTATACCTATACAATATAAGCATGGCTCCTTTAGATACAAATCTATAATGTTGAAACAATATTAAATCCCCAAATATGCCACATGTAGAAAATAGAATAGCTATAGAAAACTTTGTCAATGCCTTCCATTACAATTACATACGTTCATCTAAATTTTTGTCCTGTCACTTCTCTACTTAAAGCACTCTATAACTCTCCATTTTACTCAGAGTAAATGTGAAAGTCTACAAAGGTCAATCTCATCTGAACTCATGGACCTCTCCGACCTCACCTTCTATTAAACTATCCTTCTTGCCTCTTCAAGCAGACCCTTTGCATTTTGCAGTTCCCTATACCTGACAATCTTTCCTCCAGATATCTAATAAAGCATATTCCTTCCTATCCTTCAGGATTTTGTTCAATATCAAATTCTTAAAGAGGCTTACTACAACAAATTGAAAACTGTAACTGTTCCATACATACTTACAATTCTCCTTACTCTGAACTTCTCTTTCTACAGCATTTGAGTTCTGATATATGTGGTTTATTTATTTATTTATGATGGCTATTATTTGTTGCCAGTCTTCCTCCACTAGAAGAAGAGCTCCATGAAGGCATGAATATATGTATGTTTTTTCTCATGGATATAGCCCCAACAGTTTGAATAGTGCCTGGCACATTACAGACACTAAGTGTTGAATGATCTTTAATTTAGACCCAAGTGCTTGGTTCTAAGATATGTAAGACATGCTTAATCTGAAAAGAAATGCTTTTGTCATTTTATGAAAGCATATATAAAATTGGTTCAAATGGCTGAAGGAATATGTATCACAGACGAATTCAGACATATATTTTGGGGCTCTTATATATTCATTAAGATGTCTAATGAATTTAGAAGAAATGACACAATATGATTATATAAGTACAAACTTGTTTTCTAAGTAGAATAAACTGGTCTTCTGGAAAGGTAACAAAGACATTTCACTTATTTCAAAATATGTTATGACAATGCATCTATGACAAGTTTAACGCTTCGTTTTAGATAGCATTAAATAAAGGAAGTTTATTTCCAATGTAAAAATTAGTGTAATTAATTAAGAGAAAATGTCAATAGAAAACATTGTCACAAGATAATGGTTCCTGCTGCTAGATATATGTCAAGAGACAGATAAATAAGATGGAGTGATTTATGAAGTAGTGTCACTCCCAGCAGGCAGTGAGTTTCTAGAGGATTACAGCACTCTTTGGGTGGTGAGTAAGGTGGAGGACTAAAGGCTAAGGGGCCTTAACTCTTTAAACAGTACAGCAATAGCACTGAAATGTGGTACTTGTAGACAGTCCCTGCTAATATAGCAAAATTACTTTCACATTTAGAAAAACTGTAATGATATCAAAGAAGATCTAAGTTAGAATAGAATGCCATCAACAATTCCTCATAGCCTTGTAGATAATTATGTGAAGAAGTCATACTATTTCAAAATTTAAAAACCAACAAAGTTTGAATCACCTTTATATAAGATACAGACTTCTAAAAATTATTTGAGGCAAAAATTGGTTACTAATTTAGGAACTTGGTCATTGTTCTCAGCAAAATCAGTATTAAAACAATATTTGAAAAACACCTAAAGATAATTTTCCTTTTCAACAATTTAAATAATTTAATTTATTTTTAGATTGTTTATATTAATTAAATAATGTCAAAGATGGTTTAAATCCAGAAACACCTTTGCAATCTGGCATGGCATGTTCTTGGCTTCAAACCGAACTCAGAATACTATCATGCACTTTGATTTTCTCAGATCAAAGTCACAAATTTCACTGGTTACTGAGAATTTGTTTTCAGATCTGGCATGGTATATTCTAGTGTTGTGATAACATAAAATAGTGGGAATAGATACTTAACAAGATTATTTATAACTTTCTTATGTATTAAATTGTGTTTCATAAATATTTACAATATGTATTACATTTAACAATGAAACCAGAGTTCAGTAATTTTGTTTAGCTTGAAGGCATTCTTTCAAGCTATATTTAACTTAGGTTATGTTTATATATAATTGACAAGATTGCTTTTAGTTTTATTAACATATTAACCTATCAAACAGTTATTAACATATTTTAAAATCATAAAATGTTTTAGTTTTCGGTATTGATACTGAGGTAGGAGGTGGGATTCACCTCCAGAGGCAGGGCTGAGACACTGAACCAGATTGAGGACTGGCTAAACAGGGCCAGAGCAGGAGCAGCTTTTAATCCGACATGCCCACCAGCCTGTCTTGTCAATTTACCATTGCCACAGCAACACTCGGGAGTTACCACCCTTTCCATGGCTATGACCCAATGATCCAAAATTTACGACTTTTTCCCTAGAAATTTCTGCATAAAATGCCCCTTAATCTGCATCCAATTAAAAGTAGGTTATAAATATGACTGCAAAACTGCCCTGAGCTGCTACTCTCTGCCCACGGGGTAGCCCTGCTCTATAGGGGCAATCAGGGAGCTGTAACAACACTGCGCCTTCAATAAAGCTGTTTTCTTCTACCTCTGTCTTGCCCTTGAATGCTCTCCTTAGCAAAGCCAAGAACCCAGCAGGCTAAGCTCCACTTTGGAGCTTGCCTGACCTGCATCAATACTATGAGTACATTAAAATAAAAAATGAAATTTCATCATCATCATCATCATCATTTTAACTGGAAAACGCCCATATGGTTTCAGACTGCCATCAGTGGCAGTTTGCAAACATTGCTTAGTTTAGAAAAATTAGCCCTCCTGTAATGTTTATGCTTAATATTGTGCTATTTTAGTTGCAGATCTCAAGATATAATTCCCAAAACAAAACCCAAGTGCACTGTTTTTACAGTGTATTAATCACTCCAAAATCTAAATCTTTTTGTGCCCCAAAGGACTTCTTATTATACAAATTGCAAGCATCTTGAGTCACAACTTGTAATTCCATTCAATTTGGGTCCATTAATTTGTTGTATTTCTGGCTATAGTCTATTATAAAAACATGTAGTAATGACATGCTTAAATAGGGAAAAATGGCTTTTGTAGTTTTTCATATTTCCTTGAATGACATATGAGTTTATTAGCATATGGTTTTTACTATAAACATTTCCACTAGCTAAACAAGTTTTCTTAATACACTTCCTTATGCTTGATTACACTATGCTTTTTTAAAATAATGCTTATTTTCTGGAAGTTAATGATGAAAGATTAAACAATGTGGCTGATTCTCTCTCTTGCTGTGGCCTTCAGAAACAGGAAATAATAACTATAATCTTCTGTACCTATTTTGTGTCATGAATACAGTTCCAATACATTTTATATCCATAAGTTCTTTTAATTTTTTTAAACATCTGATGAAGTAATTATTATCTGGGGAACTGAGTCACCTAAAGGTTAAAAAAACTTGTCCAATGTCACATGGCTACTAAGTGGCAAAAAACAGGATTGTAAACTGAGCTGTCTCTCAAGGAAACACAAAGACATGAAAACAATAGATTACTTCAATACTTACATTACAGAATCATATACTTTTATAGACAAAAGAAAATTTTAAATAATCCAACATTCCACTGAAGCAAAGATCAAGTCAGTTATTTGAACAATGTTTCTTTCTTTGTGGCTAGGTAAAAATTAGCTCATGGTCTGTGTTTCTCTCTTTGAGCATCACAAGCTGGTATGTATTTGACTCAATTGCAGTGTGCTAAATAGCAGGATATCTGTGAATTCCAAGCTCATTGTGTCTTGTGTTTCCTCAGCATGATAAGTGTGATTCCATGATGGAGCTTCATGCTTACTAGTTTGTGTCACTTACATATTCTAAGCTCCATGGAAACAGGCATCATGCTGTCTTATTCACCTCTGTCACTAGTTGAACAATTCTTGTTTAATATCCAAGTAGGTGCTTACTAGAGAATGAAGAATTTAAAATAGTAAAGGCAGAAGAAATACTTTTAGGACATGCTAAAGTAGAGTTTAAACAATGGATATCAACACTGCTAGCGAACAACTGAAGCAGATAGAATAAACTATGTCACAGTCCCAAATGGACTGTTGATTTGGAGTCTAAGATACAGAGCTGTAAATATGAAGAGACTCTACCAATTTTGGGCACAGTCAAAATCAAAGAGCAATTTTATGTGTCTACAGTGTATTGGTGGGTCACGCATTTGTCTTTTGTTAAATTTTGACACACAAAAAAACTGCCATAAAAATGTAGTTCACTAATAAGTGACATTGATATATATATTATATATATATAATATATATATGAAATACATGTGTATTTATACTTCATATTACATATTGAATATTTTCTGCCTTATAATTGTGAAAAAATCAAGAAACGTTTGTAGCACTTTCAAGGGTATTTAAGAAAATGTCATAAGCACTTTACGACCAATCATTTTTTAAAACTGAAGATGGGAATTTTAAATACAGTATTATGTCCACGATAGTTGGCTTATAAGGATGCATTTTAGAGTTAGGTGAAATGTGAAGAGTCTTAATTTTCAAAACATTTTGACTTTGTTTTTGAAGGCTCTGGTCAGTTTCTTATGCTTTAAAATATATAGCCATCATTATTAAACCTCTAATTACATATTCATAGACAAAAGGGGAAATGGATTCAGGTTTGGACATGTCAAACAGAAATTGAATTTTCAAATTTATATTCTAAATAATTTAAACGATGTTCTCTACCATGACCTCCTGTCCCTTGAACCTGATACTTTAACTTAGAACAATCCTAAATCACTTAGGATAAATTTATGTTGGGGATGTTTGTTCCTACTTTTATTACCTAAGCTGAAGAAAACTGTGATATGATACTGTAGAAACACTGAGTTCTACTCGGATATCAGACAATAATATTTTAAAGAATCTATATCACCTGCTTTTTCTACAGTTTAAATTTAGATTTAAAAATATTTTCTCAAAATCACCCTTCAATTTTTTAATGTCTCTTAGGAAACAGCTTCTTTGTTAAATACTAAAATAGTACTTTTAATTATGGACCATATTCATAGGTAGTTCAAAGGAGTCAAAGAATATGTTGATTGTAATAGTTCTTGTTTTATTAGCAGAAATATGATTTTTGCCTCAAGATCTTTGACTTCTTTTAACTCTTCAAAAGCTCAGTGGAGCATGAGAAAGGATTTTCTGACTCAAGTCATGAGGAGTTAAATAATTTTCAGGGACGTATAGTATCCCTATAGCTCATAGCATAATTGCTTAGGAGTTCATCACAGTTTATTGGCAATGTAAACCGATGCATTCACATTTTAAAATCAGGGCATTGTTTTCTATTCACACCAATTACTCTTCACTGTTGGTAGAATTTGAACAGTGTCTTTCAGCATGAAAGTTCAACTTTTTTTTAGTTGTAGAGAATTGTGGGATAAAAAGAAAGAAAATGGTCACCTCAGGAAATTCTCAAGTGGATGTGACAGCACCCAGAATGCTTTGTGCTCCCTTTGTTAAGGACTGCCAATCATAATTAACAACAACAGAGACGTTGTTTGAGTCTAAATAAAAATTACAGAAAGCCCTTTAAAATTAATACCTGTAAGAACAGAATGTAGAAAAAAACTCTGTCTTTGTAGTCAAGTTAACCTGTCATGGGGAATTACTCTCATTTTTCCTCTGTTCACTAGGGTCAGTAAACAACAGAGCTAGTCAATGTCATTTTTGTTATATTCAAATTGAATGTGAAATATTGGATAACAATATAAAGAAATAGCTTTAGTTACTGGATTCCAAGGCTTGAATCCTTTGAGATTTTGTGAATACAACTTTGGTAAGTTTCATATATTTGATGTCTACACTATTAAAATTGATGTCTTTTTGAGTTATTCTTCTATATAAAGTTTTAAAGAGATGATCTCTCATCAACAATCTCTTCTGTTGCCTAATTCAATAGAAAAAATATCTGACTCTTCTTTTTGTGGAAATGAGAAAGTTGGATTTTCTGTAACAGTGTGATACATCTGACAGTAGGAAGAACTCTTTATTTGCTTCCAAAAATTGTCCTGGGATTTCAAAATCAGTAGATTGTCTCTTATGTTAACTCTTGTGCAAAAGCATCAAATTATTTTCAGTATTTCTAACCCTCCTAAAGGTCTGCTTTCTATTCATCACTAGCATCTGTGGAGCGATTTGATCTTTAAGAAAACTACCAAAGAAATATTCCTTCTTTATTCTTTTCAATAATTCTGTCTGCTCGTCTCATCAGAAATGGTTTATTTTGGTCTCAATTTAGTTAAGATCCATTGGTATAATGTTGACCACTTCTGCAAGGACTGACTTTCTTATTTAGGATCATATTCAAAGCATCTAGGCCAGGCATGGCACATGCTATACTCGAGAAATATTTACTAAATCCTAGTTAACAGTTATTCCTTATTTTCCTTTTGCTACTCATGTTCCTGGTACTTTGTTGGTGCTTAATAAATGCTTGTGGCTAAATAAACATATATGTTGTTGCTTCAAATATTTTACATGACTATAAATACTTCTATTTTCCAGAATCAGACACAAACATCTGAGGATAACTCCAAAATTTCCCTTTGCATGTAAACAGAAAACAAATTACATATAGCTACATTTGCGAACAAGTCATTGAAGTCCTCTGGAGCACAGATGATAGAGCCATGCCAATAAACTAAGCATAAGAGACTTCTAAAAATCAAATCCAGTTTTCTTTAAGTATATTAATTGCAAGGAGATGTATGTAGACATGGAGATAAGGGAGGACATAAAATGACAACAAAACTTGTATAAAATTGGTCTGTCATTCATGCATTTTACAACCTAATTCACAAGCTCTAATGTTCTAGTCAAACAGATGTAGTGAGTTTATCTCTGTAATGGACCATACTGCTTTTGCACAGTTGGATTCCCTGAGCTATTTTTCCAGAATGCTTTGAAGTTACAGATTTTTTTAAATGTCAGGATTAGTAAACAACTCACATATATTTAACATTTTTCTGCTTTTAGCTGTCCCTGAACTCTTTTTCAGAAATCTGTCTGATAACACATGAAATGCCTCTTTATCCCTATTCAATCTGGTATAGTCACTCAATGAAGACTGCAATTCTGAAATAACAGCTGTACTTCCTCTTAAAAGACTGTATTTTTATTGAAAATTGTCACCAATTCCAACTCTATTGCCTATACATGGATGCTGTCATTGATTGCTTCTATTTTTCATAGGCCTTATAAGCCCTTTCTTAATTTATTTTTAATCAGAGCATAAAGATGCTCTCAGTATCTTTTAATGAATCACCTTTTCATTGTTAGCAAGTAGAAGAATAGCAGCTTTTCAAAGATAAAGTAGCTAATCATATACAATTCAGCATTATCTGTCATTATAAATTTGTATAAATGTACAATCAACCTACAGGCTGTGCAACTCTTTTAAGGATCAATGAGATAGAAAGATAGTTAACATATTTATAACTTTTGGTATCTTTAACATGTTTATAGAACTAGAAAAGCATGCTAACCATGTGGGTAATTCTATTTATCTTTTTTTTGTGGGTGTGTTCCAAAACTTATTGAAATTTGATCACTAGCAGGAAGAATTCAGAAAGCCATCCATAAGCATGTCAACATCTTCAAAAATAAGGCTTCAACCAAGAGGATGCCTTACTTATACATTTCTCCTCTTAGCATCTTAAAACAACTCAGGACATTACAAATAACTTCCTTTTTGAATTAGTGAGTTTTAAGTTGTTTGGGGACAATTTCAGTGTTTTATATTTGAGACTATAATTTTATAAACACAATATTGCAGTTAACCTCCATGTTTTATTTAGTTAAGTATTTTGCATCCATTCATTTAGTTTATCAGTATGAATTTGTTAAATGCTTAACATGTACAAGGCACTTAACTATAAGCAAAGAGACTACACAGATTAAATAGTACACTATCATATATTCAAAGGACTCAGGTGGAGACATATTTAAAAAAAGGAATTACACTATGGTTGATAAGTACTATGATAAATACATCTTGAGGAATATAGAAGATGGTTCGCAATCCCAGGAAAGACTTCTTGAAAGCAGAGAGATAAAATTAAAAAATTAGAGGATGAATAGGAATTTACTGTATAAAGGCAGAGAGTGGGAGTAGAGACTAATCAGGTTAGTAACAAAGGCACTCTAGGTATTGGAAAGAGCAGATTCAAAGGTGAAGAGGAAGAAAAAGAGTCTTGTCTTACGCTCAGGGATAAAAACCAGTTTGGAGTAACTGGGTGATTCAATGTGAGGCATGAATGGTAAGAAATGAGAACTGAGCATTGAACAGTAGCCAGGTGGTGGAATATTGTTTATGTCCTGAAGAACACAGACCTCTACACTGCGGGCACTGGAGAGCCAAGAAAATATCTGAACAATGGGAATTATGTGTTCATCTTTTCATGGCATGGATAACTTGGGTATATATATGCAACTATGTGAATCGTATATTTGCAGGGGTTACTCTGGAAGAAGAAAAACTTGTTATGAGACTCCTATATTTCAGGTGAAAAATGAGGTAGCCTCAATCTAAGTAACAATTCTAGGCTAGTCCTTCTAGATGATAAGAAGAGATTTCCACTTCTAGAAATATCTAGTAGGTAAAACTGACAGGACTTGATTATAGTTGGATAAAAAGCTGAGAAAGAGGAAGAAACCAAAAGTATTTTCAAAGTTTCTAATCTGAGTCTGACTGGTTGGTGGAATAGAGAATGAGAGAGGCTAAGAAGGTTCAAATGATAAAATGAATTCCACTTTTGGCATGTTCAAATTTATGGTGCCTCTGGTATAGTCAGAGAGTTGCCAAGGTAACAGTTGGATATACAAATCTGAAGTTCAAGAATAGATGATGTAGATCTGGGAGTCATCAGCATATTGGCAGTTGTTGAAATCATGCACCAAAAAATTGAATAAATGGGAAGAAGTAAGATGAAAACAGAGGTTAATTATATTTAGCTATATCACAGACAATGCTCATGTCTATCAACATCCTTGTCATCCTTCCTCATTTATTCACAACTTTGACACATGGCTCAATTTATTTTTCTCCAGTCTAAGGAAACCATCATTACAGCTGGTTCATCAAACCCTTTAATCTCTCAGTTCCTTGATCAGCTTTGAAGTCCTTCACTAACTCTTAACTTCTGGAATTTGTATCCACACACCTATAACTTGTTCTCCTCTATTACATTTCAATGCAAAAATTAGGCTTAAGTGTCCTATTTTATAAATACAGACTTGAAACTCATTTACACTGATGTTTCGCTCTTTCTTTGTCATCTTATTGAGACCGCTACTACTCTCTCCTACTACTGTTCTATCAGTTTTTTTTTTTTTTCCTTTGAGATGGAGTTTCATTCTTGTCACCCAGGCTGAAGTGCAATGGTGCAATCTCGGCTCACTGCAATCTCTTCCTTCTAGGTTCAAGCGATTCTCCAGCCTCAGCCTTCTGAGTAGCTGAGATTACAGGTGACCACCACCATGCCTGGCTAATTTTTTGTATTTTTAGTAGAGACAGGGTTTCACCAAACTGGCTAGGCTAGTCTCAAACTCCTGACCTCAGGTGATGTGCCTGTCTTGGACTCCAAAAGTGCTGTGGTTACAGGCATGAGCCACCTTGCCAGGCCTACTCTATCAATTTCTACTCTTACTCTTCATTAAATTCTCATTCTTAGTCCTTCTATTTATAGTTGTTCCTTGTACTCCATGATCTACTATTTCAATCATTATCTTGCAATGATCTACAATCATTTGTCTTGTTATCCCTTTTTTACATATGCCTAACTATCTGCAGCTGGGTCTAATTCATTATGCTTTATTTACTTAATAAACACTTATGTGACACTTATATAAGTATATCCAAGAACTTCACAATTTTAACCACTTATTAATAAACTTTCATAAAAACCCATGAGGTGGGCACATCCAGGATGTTCTCTGCAAGAGGAACTCACACCATCCCACAAGTTTGTGACTTCCAACTTGGAACAGAAAATTCTTCTTTAATTGGGATGCTCTCTGTGGAGAAACCAACTACCATGCTTTGAGAAAGTCAAACTATCTTGTGCAGAGTGACCTTATGGCGAGGCCCACGTGGAGAAAAAGCTGAGGCCACTAGCCCATAGCATGTATCAACTACCATACATATGAGTAAAGTGAACGAGCCTTTGGATGATTTTAGCCTTTGGCCTCTGAATTGTCTAGAAGAAACCTCAGACATCATAGGGCAAGGACAAGCTTTTTTTGTTTCAATAATAAAGTTTTTGTTAAATCCAACATATTCATTTGATTCTTTGAAATGTTTAACATAGTCAACCAAGCATATACTACTACCTGCTTTGATTTTCACTTGCAATTTCTAGTCACTCCTCATCAGACACCACTGAGCAATCCGCTACCCATTCCTTTCTTTAGAGCTCTGTCCTAGGCTTTGTATGGATCAGTGAGCCTCAATCAGGAGTTTGCAATTAAAACCTACTCTGTGCGATCTCATTCACTCCCATGTCTTCAAAATTTCCTACATCCCAATATCTCCTAAATATATATTTAGTCCAGATGTCTCTTGTGAGCATCTGACAAATATATCAAACCACTAAGCACGCATTAGTAATACTCTCTTGAATGTTTCACAGATAGCTCAAACTCAATGTGTAGCAGAATGAATGTATCATCTCTCCAGTCATATTTTTCTGCTTTATTTTTTCAGTAAATGAGATCAACATCCAATATACATAATTTTCTATTCAAAAACCTAGGATCAAACTTTATCTCTTTTTTCCTTCAGTACTGACCCCCTACCACTATATAGCTAATCAAAGCCTATCGATTCCATTTCATCAATACTCTTCTCTTGACTTCCAATGCTACCTTACCTTTGCACAAGCCACATCAACTCTTTGCTCAGTTATTATGACAGTCTTCTAATTTGTCTCACTTTTCACATTGCCTTTTTTCAGTCTCTTCTCCACATCATAACCAGAACATTTCTATAGTAAAATTTGAACTTATATTTCCTGTTTATTATCTTTAAATATCTGATGATTTCAAAGATTAGTTCAAACTCCTGATAATAACAAATGTAACTTCAGCCTCATCTTTACTAGAATCCCTCTGCTTGGACTATTTTAATTTCTCTTTCACTTCTTGGTCTGAAATTCCATCCTAACCATTTATGTCTCCATTTCTCCATTAGCCTTCTTCAAGAAGCTCTTTCCATAGTTAATTCTGTCTTTGTGTATAAATTGTTACTTTAAAAATCTTCTCTGCCACATTAAGTTATATTAAGCTTTTCTACACCTATGATCTCCTAACAGCCTATGCTTATCCTATCACAGAACTTTCTACCCACAATTGTAATCCTGTATTGACATATTTGTGTCTCATTAGACTTCTGTTGTGGCTCGATGATGGCAGGGACCCTTTTGCTCACCATCATAGACTCAGTGATTAGCAAAGTTCTATGTAGATAGTGTGGATTAAATATTTACTGAGTTAATTATTAATGAATGAACTAAAAATGTCTGTGAAAAATATACGGTTATAAGTAACCTTAGTCAGAGCCTTGGATATGGAAAGGTAGAGCGACAAACATGCTTACAAAAGTGTAAGGACTAGGTTAGAAGTGAGGAAGTGAGATAAAAGAATAGAAAAATGAAGCCTAATGGAAGTTCCAATTGAAAACAGGAATAAAGAATAAGACACTATTAAGAGTTGTATTTCTGTTCTTGTGTCAGTTTGCTAAGAATGATAGTTTCCAGTTTCATCCATGTCCTTGCAAAGGACATGAACTCATCCTTTTCTATGGCTGCATAGTATTCCATGGTGTATATGTGCCACACTTTCTTTATCCAGTCTATCATTGAGGGGCATTTGGGTTGGTTCCAAGTCTTTGCTATTGTGAACAGTGCTGCAATAAATATACATGTGCACATGTCTTTATATTGGAAGGATTTATAATCCTTTGGGTATATACTCAGAAATGGGACACTATGAATATGTAAAATTATTTGTTAATAAAAAATAAAATATCAAAAATAAAAAAAAGAGTTGTAAATATTAACACGAAAGTATCACATTGCCATTGTAACACACATCTCTCCTCTTCAATATATGTGTAGCACTTGCAAGAGACTATCAATTTTCTTACTATTTCATTCTCTATGAGGCAATAGTCTCAAGTAAGGAATGTAATAAACCTTATTCCATTTTGAAACAGTGAGAGTCAAATAATTAATCAGACAAGTTTAAAGAGTTGAGCAGACAAGATATTGAATAACAGAGCAATGATATTCTTTAGAAAATAGTGAAATTATAAGTTAAATCACCAGTAAAGATTACATATTAAAGTAAAAGATAAAACATAAAATTTCTCATCAGTCTTAAATTAACCAAAGTCTTTTCAATGTCAATGAATATTTTTAATGCATGAAATCATGTCTCTGAACAAAGAACAAGTCCTAACATTTCTTACATACGTAAATAATTAAATAGTACCTTCTCTGGTAATAAGTAGTTTCATCCTAGTAACACTATTTCTCAAAAAGTCAGAGTTTGGAGAGGAAAATCTGATCTTGATGTTTTTTGTGAGCTTTACCTTTGACATTCACTTTTGCCTTTGTTGATGAAATTGAACTTACATCAAAAGACAATGAACCATTATTGCTGGAAACCTGCTGTGTCTGAGATCAAGTACAAGGAAGTAAGACATGTTCTTTTCTGAGCATTCTTGTGAGGACCCTTCAGAACACTTACTGATGTCATATACAGAAACTTATTAACTGAATGCATGGCATTGGAAACATCACATTCTAGTTTTGTTTTAAATATTAGAATGTACTTTTGCTTCTTACCTTGTTGTACAAAAGATCCATACACAAACCACATGGAGTTGTAGAGAGTAGTAGACGTCATTGATCCCATTTGTAATCGTGGGGGATTAAGCCAGTTCAAGAGGTAGACCAGTAGACCCACCAGAAGGACTGTGCCAGCAATGCAAGCCCATAGAGAGAGATCAAATGGTGCAAGACAGGCAAACATATCCACTGTCTTTTCAGCCCTTCGAAGTAGAACTCCCACTGAGTAGTCCATGTAACGTGTTGTAAAGTCCACCACATTTTCACGATCTGGAGTGATGGTTAAAGCAGAAATCCCTATATCGGCTCTCTGAGAAATTGAAAGAGAAAGGAATACATTAACAGTGAAAAACAATTTCATTTGTGCCATTTCAGCTTGCCTCGAGGAAAAAAAGTAGATGCCTCAGGCAATATAAGTCTTTTTATATAAACTGAAAAACACTGCAAAGTCTTCTTACAGAAGAGCCATATGTGAAATTTGCATTTCTTACTGAAAATCTTGCCCCACTAGAGTTAGACAAATTACCTTGTTTATGTTATCAGTGCATGTAAAATGAGTGAAGAATATTTAAGACACAGATAACACAGGGAGAAAATTATCTTTTTTCCTGGGTCATTTTTATCAAAGCCATCATTAATAGTAAAGGAAAAGATTATACTGGAGATTCCTTTCTAGGAACACGTTCCCAAGATATTCAATATGTTCTTAACATGTAAATTATTAGGTAGGTTATTTAGAAATGTCAACATGGCATTTTACCTTTGGTTTCTATTTCTTTGCATAGAAATTCATATTATTGGGCTCTAAACAGATTTGTTAGAGTTTCCACAACACTAATTTGTCCTATGCCAGAGGTCACTACTATGATTGTATTGTATAAATTTCAGAAACATTTTAATGAACAATTAATGATTAAGGAAAAAGAATTCTTCTTGGAGCAATAATCCCCTTTTTAATGTGTCATTTTAGATTCTCAGTGATAGCACTCTTAGCTACAGCATATTCTATTTTACTTATTTAAAACATAACAGAATCTCAGTAAAGCAGAGGGTAGATGATTTCACATTTAAATTGCATAATATGATGATACATATTTAAGTATCTAAAATATGTATCTTTTTTGAAATAATGATCTTCAGCTGTGTTTAAAGCTGCAGAATGTTCCTTCCAGACAAACACAAACACTAGTACATTATTTGTTGAACATTTTCTCATTATTTTTCTTTTAATTGTTTCATGAAAGAAAATGAAAACTTGTTTTATAGCTTATGGGGACAAAACCCAAGAAAGACATGAAAAATAACATGCATAGTGGAATGCTAACAAAAATTGGATAAATCTAGGCTCAAAGTAATAATGCTTTTAAAAATATTCTAGCTAAAGTTAAGCAGTGTGGGTATGTGTTTGTATGTTTGTGTGTACCAAGCTCATATATATTTGTTGTGAGGCCCATTTTAAATATTTAAGTCATTATTTTTTACTTGATCCTTACAATGAGCTATGAATTATGGGTTTTCCTCTCTATTTCATAGGTGGAGAAACTAAACCTTAGAAAGTTTAAGTACATTGTTCAGATCTCAGTTAATAAGTACAGAAGCCAGATATTAAAGCTATGTTTTTCTTATTCTGAAGCTTGTGCTCATAATCATTTTACCATATTGCAGCTATCATTCATTTTCCAAATGAACCATATAGTAAGCACTCAGGGTAATTGGTTCCATGAAAATTTTTATATTAAAAGTGTAAAAATTTGCTGTTTTAAAACTTTACTGTTTACATTGTAACAAGACCATATTAGCATATGTACCATGGATCTACAATTATTTACTGAAAGGTATTAAACTTAATAACACTATATGAAAATGAACTTGCAGAAAAATATTGCTTTCAAGCTCATATATGTATTTAATTTTTTATAGCAAGATATTGGGAATTGGGTCTTTTCAGATGGAAAATCTAATCTGGATCTTTAGCTCCCTTGTCCCGTCTTTTCTGGGCTTTAGTTTATCTCTTTGTGAAATAAATGTAACTGTTTAGTATCATTATTGTGAGCTGACTCATTTATCTGGATCTTAATGATGAATAAATAACTCTCTAAGATTCAATTAGGCTCTCAGAAGATGCATTTACTTTTTCAGGCCATTAAAGTACTATGGATCGGTAATTTACTAATTGATCACTAGTGACCCAAAGCATTTAACAACTCAACCAAAGTCAGAAAATTCCACCTGAGCAGGAATTTACTGACAACATGTTGATAATATGTATTAAATGTTCATAAATATTTTTCTAATAAGTAATTATGTGTTTTACCTTTAAACGATTATAAATTAGAATGGTTACTTTACTGATTTTAATAATGGATACTTCTAAACATCACAAAGTGAATTTCTAAAATGGAATAAAAATATCTAAAATTTTTTACTTATTTAGGAAAAGGGAGCTGATTATTTGTATGTGCCAAACTATTTATTAAACTTAACAATTACTTGTCATATATCTATAAACAAATTCCTAAATTCTGCCTATTGTCAACACTTGGCTATTCTTGGCTATTCTATTTTCAAGGAAAAATTTCTAGCCTTTCCATGGAAGGCATATCAGAATCATATAATGAACTATTTCTAACACACACACACACACACACACACACACACACACACACACACACACACATACACTTTCCTGTCTAAGTTTTGTAGAGTCCTTCCTAAAAAGGTACTTCACTCCATCCTTCAGAATCAATTATATAGCAGCCCACTGTGATGGATAATGAGCATGTGGTAGTCCTTTCTTGTGTTAGAGGTGCTGCACTGAAGCAAAAAAAATGCCAAGGACCACTAATTCAGAAAGACAGTCCTAAAACTTCCTAAATATTAATAAGGAACAAAACCAGAAATAATCAAAGACAATCATTTAGGTATTTATTTATTTGGTCAACTCACTTGTACACTTTTTACAATGACTTCTCACATCTTTACTCCCACAGTTATTATATAGAGAACACAAAAGATATGAGATTAAAATTCATACTTATTTTTATGTTCCAACCTATCTCCCATACCCAGTCTACTCTATTTAACCCCTTTTACAATACAGGAGTTGTCCCCCTTCCTCAGGCTAACCTTCCATCAGTAAAAGTATCAACCACTCTCCATTTCAGCTATTTAAGTTCCCATCTTATGAATTCAACATCATCCTATTAACTAGATTTCCCATTAAAACATTCTTTGTTTGTTGTTAAAATGAAATCGAAGAGATTGAGCCTCTCTCTCTCTCCTCTCTATCCTTTGGTTACTCCGTGTTACCACCTATTCTCTCTATGTTTATACATCCCAGTCAGTCTGAGAAGACTCTTTTTTTCCCTTATTGTTGAGTACCCTATTCCTCATGGAAAAAAGTACTTTTTAATTATTATATTGTGGAATCAAGTGCATACACCTCAAAGCTCATCTGATCAGGTTTCTTGACAACATTTAGCATTGATAATTTCTCCCTCTATCACAAACACAATTTTCCCTTGAATTTCATGACTTAACATATACCCCTTTCTCAGTTCCTTTTTCAAGCTCATGTTAGCAATTCCCTGAACTTGGGCCTACATTCTTTTCTCATTTGAGATCTTCTGCCTGGGCAATCCCATCCATGACCATTACTGCTAGTGTCCCCATGTACACATAATTTTACGAACGTATATTTCTAGATGTGTATCTGAGCTCTGGAGTCTAGACTGATTTATTCAACGACATAATTGACATTTCTACTAAATGTCTCAAAAACACCTTGAATTTACATTTAACATGGCCAACATCATACTCACAATATTCAACCAGTCGCTTCCAACATCTCTTGCTTTTATGAATGGCCTCTTTTTACATAAGTCATAAAACTTGTTAGCCTCATTATATTCTCCAGCCTCTGTCCCCTGTCAAATCTGTCACTATTGATTTTACTTCCTGAGAATCCTAATAGCCATTCATCTCTCTACTATTTTGAGCTCTCATCATTGTTTTCCTAGGCTCCAGCTCCTTGTAAGACTAACTGAAATCCACCTTTCTTCCTCTTCAATCTCCCTACTGTAGCCAAAGCAGTCTTTCTGTAGAGCATATCTGATCTTGTCTCCTGCCACACTTTAAAGGTTTTCAATGAATTTGCATTGCTCTTAGGAGAAAGATGAAAACCTTTAACATGGTCTACACACCTTTAGGTAGACTATTCCCAACCTGCTTCAATATATTCATACTGTACCATTTTCCCTTCCAGCACTTCTTCCTGATCCACGATCTTTGTACATGTTGCTCCCACAGTCTGGATTGACCCTCCTGAAACTTCAAGTAAACTCTCATTTGTATTCATATGTCAGCTCAATTTTCATTTTCACAGGGAAGCTATCAATTATTTCTTTGATTAGAATAATAATTATTATTTACACTATCAGAAGCCTGCATCCCTCACTTTGCTAGTCATTATGACAGTTGTAATCTTATATACATTTATATGATCTTTTCAATAAGATTTGATTCCTCTACTAGGCCATAAGCTCCATGAAAGCAAGGATTGTGACTTTTAAAAAATTGTCCATCACATTTTCTGGCATAGAATTCGTGGTCAATAAATACTTGCCATGAATATGTGAATAAATGAAGACGGACCCCCACTAAACTTTCATTATCTAATTATTATAAATCTCTTCCATCTTTTTGTCAGCATTCCCAACAGAGAGGGTTATTTAAAAAAAATTGCAATATGAAAATTGACTGTTTCATGGCAAAGATAAAATATTAATATCCTGAATAATTATGTCAATAATTAAAGTAAGGTTCTTGACTTATCAGTATATTTATGCTTATGTTATTTGCAAATAGCTAAGATAATTAAGCATCTACTATAGTAAATACAATATATTACTAAATACATGTTAAATATTTAATGTAAAATGATTATTTAAATTTTGATTAGGACTAGCACTAAAAATGGAATATAAATATATTTTTCTAATTATTTTAATTACATAGTCATAATATTTTCCTTGGGAGATCATATAAGATTTACATTCCCTCAAGTCATGAAAAAGAGGTAGATGGATGATACAATGGAGCATGACTAATAAGCAGTATAATCACTGAATCTTAGCAGCTTAACGAAATTGAAATACATTTACTCCAAATTTAATCTGAAATAAATTATTATATGTAACAAGTAAAAATCTAATTTATTCTTGAATGTAATGCTAAGAACATTATATTGGTATTAATAGTTATGCATTTACTTAGTGTTTGCTATATACCAAGTGTCATGTTATGTGTTTTGCATATATTATTTTAATATTACACCAAGTCCAATTGCTTTTTCTAAGATGAAAAATTTACATTTGAAATATTCAAATTATTAAACTTTGCTTTTATAATAAATTAATACCTCCTTCCCTACACTTTTTATGAAATGTCTTAGTTTTGTCATCCATGCATTATGTTATCAATCTAAATAGATCTGCCCTATGACAAGCTTTCAAACCTTTTCCCAAGGTATGATTTTCTAGCCCTCAAAATATTTGTCATTCTCCTGTGAACATAGTCTAAACAGTTTCCTCAATTGATATAAATGATATACTTTTTAAATAAAATTGGAGCCGAATCATTTTTATTAGGTGATTTTTAATGCTCTCATATGCTAAATTTAAGGTCACACAAAATTTTTAAAATATTATTAAACAAACACTATCAAACTATTAGCCCACATAGTCTTACACAATTGAAGCAAATGTTAGATTTTATGTTTGTCTCTTTAATTTCATTCTTTGCTTCTTTTGAATCTTTCACATCTGCTGTGATCTTTACTTCTCATTCATTATGTCAACTTTTTTTTTTCCAGCTTTGAGCCATTTAGAAGTTTGAGAAACAGGCCTTTAATTCTTCATTCACATTACTAGTAAAGTATTGATGAAACATACATTGCAAAGCAACATGGCTCTAAAGTTCTATGCACTTTGATGATAGCTCACTAGTTGACACTTTAGATATGGCTTTTCAATCACCTATAAATATTCTTTCTACACTTTCATCAAGCCATGTTTGTCCATAGGGTTTTAAGTGCTTTGTAAAAGGCATTATTGAACTCAAAATACATATGTAATCAGATATTCATCTGCTCATGAATAGCTAATGCTATCAAAAAATGAACTGCTGTTTTAATCATCTAAAACACAACTGATTAATCATCCATTCTGTAATTTTATTCAAGAATAACACCAAACTCACTGCTCTATCAGAATAAACATTTCTTTTCTGATTTTGAATATGACAACTCCAAACTAACACTTTTTTTTTTCATGTTATGTACATATTGCTTGTAGTAATTCACATATCACCTCAGGAAATTCATCCACTCCTACTTTAAATACTTTTTGCACAAAGCAGAAGCAAAATATTTACTGAAGAGTTTTGGCACACATTTAACAAGTACTGGGTCTACTTCTGCCTATCTAACTTTCTGAACTATTTGTTTCCTTCTCTCTTCAAGAGAATGAATTTTTGTAAATATGTGAAATTTCTTGATAGTTTTTTTTTGTTGTTGTTTTTTGAGACGGAGTCTTGCTCTGTCGCCAGGCTGGAGTGTGGTGGCCCAATCTCGGCTCACTGCAACCTCCGCCTCCTGGGTTCAATCGATTCTTCTGCCTCAGCCTCCCAAGTAGCTGGGACCACAGGTGCGTGCCACCATGTCCAGCTAATTTTTTTGTATTTTTAGTAGAAGCGGGGTTTCACCATGTTGGCCAGGATGGTCTCGATCTCTTGACCTCGTGATCCACCCACCTCGGCCTCCCAAAGTGCTGGGATTAGGTGTGAGCCACCGCAACGGCCGATAGTTTTAATATTATTTGCTTTTCTTTGGTTTTCAAATAATATTACAGTGTAAAGATTCCAGGTTTGCTTGGGGAGAAAGTAAGGATTGAAGAAATGCTAAAGGAAGAAAGAAAGGTTGTAAGAGAAAGGGAGGGAGGAAAAATGGGAGGAAAAATGGGAAGGAGTGGAAGAGGAAAAGGGAGAGGGAGAGAGAAGGGAAGGGAAGGGGGTGGGAGGGGGGCTCAGTTTTGGAAAATCATATTTTTCCAAAGATATTATCAGTATCGCTCAGTTTTTCAAATTTATTTGCATGGAGATGTGCAAAGTAATCTGTTCTAATTTTTCCCCTGTATCAATCAATAATTATTACTCCCTTGTCATATCCTACTTTGTATATTTATACTTCTCCTGTTTCTACTTGATTAAATTAGCTAATAATTTATCTCTTATATTGATACTTTCTTAAAAAACAGGATTTAATATATTAATTTGATCTACTTTTTCTGGTATTTATCTTATTGTTTTCTCTTTTTATTTTTATTGTCTTCCTTGTGTCATCTTTTAAAATTTGTTGTACTTTGTTTTTAGATATGAGGATCAAATCTATTTATTTCCAGTCTTTCATTTTTATTGATTTTTTTTTTAGCCAGAGTCTGGCTCTGTCTTCCAGGCTGGAATTCAGTGACACGATCTGGGCTCACTGTAACCTCTGCCTTCTGGGTTCAAGCAATTCTTATGTCTCAGCCTCCCAAGTAGCTGGGATGACAGGCACGCACCACCATACTCAGCTAATTTTTTGTATTTTTAGTAGAGATGGCATTTCACAACGTTTGTGAGGCTGGTCTCGAATTTCCAACCTCAGGTAATCCACTCACCTTGGCCTCCCAAAGTGTTGGGATTACAGGCGTGAGCTACTGCACTGAGCCAAGACTATTTATTACGCCTTTAAATGTTCTTTACAGATTCCCATATATAGTATTTTTATTACCATTAATTTAAAAAATACTTTAATTTTTGTTTCTTTTTCTCTTTCTACAGTTGTTTAACATAATGATTTTTTAATTTCAGTTGAAAAGCCTTCTCTTACTATTCTTCTAAATTTTTAGTTGTTTTATTGTATTTTGATCAGGGAATACAATTTGTAATAAATTACCTAAGTGAAACTTAATAGTGTTTTCTTCCAGGCCAATCAATATATGACTTCTGTCAATGTTCCACATATGCTTGAGAAAATGGTATATTATCAGAGCATAGTGTTTGATCCATATTCCAAAAATGTATCTTATTTAATCTATTCTTTATGTTATTTGTTATTGTGTAGATTTTGTTATATTTACTGTGTTTTTCTATGTAGTGTGTTTTCTTTGTTTTTTATTTTGCTATCTAGAAAGATTTGCAGTTTTATTATAGTTTTTACCTCAATATTTACAACTTTTATAATGCCTTTACTCTTTTTTCCCAGTTAACTGTTTTTTAAAAATTTAAATAAAATCTGTTACTTCCACTTATTCCCCAAACTGCATTACAATATCCTATTTTCCCTTACTTTCCCCTTTTCCTCTGATTTTTAAAATATCTTTCTTTCATTTTTAGAACATACGATGATTTCCTATTATTATCTATTATCTAGGTCTCCAACTTTGCTTACTATTAGTCATTTTGCCAAAGATTCTCCTGTTATCTTTTGTTTGAATAAAGCTCATTCTGTATTAAACCCTATTTGGTGATACTTTCTATATTCAAATACGCTGATGGATTAAATATAGAAGAACATTTAAAGATTTTTGGATATTAGTATCCAAAAGAATTTTGTAAAAGAATCTACACATTTACTAAAGTGACATTGGATGTTTTTTCTTTTTTGTATGTGTTTTCATTGTCAGCCATTTTTGGGGGAATTACTCTTACTTCTCAGAATTATGAGTAACTATTATGAAATGTGTTAATCATTTGGCCTATTCTTTCCTGAAATGAAGAAAACAGGTAGGGTATAACATTATTAATTTGTAAACAAATTACATTTTTTGTCATATTAGACATATATTTAATTTTTTTTCTATTTCTCCTTAAGTCAATTTTAATGATAGGCTGTTTTCCTTGAAAATAATTCATGTCTTAAGTTTTTGTTCAATATAATTAGCATACATTGGTACTTATTGTTCTATCATGTTTGTGAAAATTTTTCTTAATTGGGGTATACACATTCTTTTTTGATAGTATTATTTATGCATTTCATTTTCTGAAACCAGACATGCCAAAGCCTTTTTGTTTTACATCTCAAAGAACTGTTTTTTCCCTTTAATTAACCCTATTGATTTATGAATTCTAATATATAAATTTTAATACATTTTAACTTAAACTTTAATGGCTTTATATTTTGTTTATTGAGTTGAAGGCTTGATTCATTATTTTAATTTAGTAATTAAGTACAGTTTGAACACAAGCATATTTCTGTAAACAAAGTTTTAAGAACAATTTACATGTTGTGCTTTTGTTATCATTATTTTCTAAATAGTCTATACTTTTAGTTTTTTTTTCCTCTTTGCTCTAGGAACAGTATAGGAGAGTTTTTGTTCATTTGCTATTTTTATTCCCAGAGGTTTGAGATTGTGTCTTTGTTTAAAATGTTATTTATCTTAATTTTATTATATATTAGTCAGGTAATTTGTCAGGTGTTTCTTATGTTGTATATAAATTTTGGAGTTTGGGAGTACATGATATATTATCAATATAATTAACCTATGGGTCTTCACTCTCTGTAGAACACAAATTTACATAAAATTTATATTAATTATACTATTTATATTAAATAAAGTTTAAAAATGTTATCTTTTCAGTCTTCTCTACCACAACTCGCAAGTTGATGGTCCATGATTCATAAGTAACTCACAGATGCGTTTATGTTCGACCAGTTTTAAAAGACTTCAGACGGAATTCAAAATTAGTAGATTCTATATAAAAATTCAGACTTACAATTTCATGTTAAAATTATTGGAGTCTGTTTCAGCAACTTGTTGAATCTGAGAGACAATGCCCACTTGGAAAGTTCATGAGATCTTCAGTTCACTTTAGCTCTTACCATTTAAGCACATTATATGCATAGGTACTATATCCAATTTTACTTTTTTATCTTAACAGCCTCATCTCTATTAGGAATTTGAATGTATTATTCTTCATTTTCAGTCTAACTGATCAGCACAGCAGATTACATAAGATAGCCACAAAGTGCTTCTTATTCTGGTATACCCACCCCTTTGCAATGTACTGTTCCGCTCTTCCAACAATTGGTGCAGTCTATTTCCCTATCCTTTAAATCTGGGATTAGTCAGGGACTTGCTCTGGTCAATGGGAAAGAAGCAATGTGATACAAATGAGCACTGGAAGGCTGGCACAATGGGCTTGCCATCTCTCTTGCTGCGCCAGGAACCCTGGATCACCATGTGAATGAGTCCTAATTTGCTTACTGATGGGTGAGAAGCCATGCAGAAGATAACAGAAGTGCTGCTACTGAGCCACAACAGCAAACTGGCAATAAAATATGCTTCCTGGTAAGCTCCTATCTTTCTCTTTTCTGCAGTTTTTACTCTTCCAAATTAGGACAACTAGTGGATGTTTTCAGGGTCATATAAAAGGCAATTTCTTAGGAGGGTGCTTCTTTGAAATCTGCCAGTTCGTGGTTCATGGAGGGCACCCTTACTTAATTTAGAGTACTGTTTTAAAATTTCCTCTAATTTCCTATTTATTTGTCATATGAGATGTAAAAAGGGGAAGGTAGATACTTATATTTTCTTCAACATCTTCAGTAAACAGATACCTCAAAATTTTAAAAAATTTCTATAATGAAATCATTTGTAAAAATGTCTTCCAAGCTCTGTAGAGACAGGAAAATAAATAATTCAACAGGGCTTAAACATGAAAAGTAAGTGAATATTAATTTCAAGTATTTATAATGTTATTCATTTCCCAAATTTTAGGTATTAAAAATGTGGAAAAGGAATTTTCTAACTTGGATTCCTAGTGAAATGCAATAACTCAAATTATTTGAGTCTATTTAGCAGAATATGGAAGTTGGGCCAATGTAAAAACAAAATATAGTAAAACTTTTATATATCACAGAATAGGCTAATAAGTTTACCATTTATAAACCATAGGAAAGCAAAACTAAGATGAAAAATAAATAAATACTGAACTGTAAAAATTGTGTATCAATATATTCTAGTTTTTAAAGGGCCAAATTATATAAAATCAGCCTATTTTCTTTCTGCAGGTAAAAGAAATGCCCAAAATATCACTGGCTTAAAAACCAACATGTAAGAAGTTCCCTAGCTGATTGTCCCAGGTTGATCAACCTTCCAGAGTTAAGAACCAAACATTTTTTTCATTGCTCTGTTCTCCTCAGTACATAGATTCCAATTCATGTCTTTAGAAGGCTATTTGAACACCAGTCATCCTATTAACATTCCAGCCAGGAGAAAGGAGAAAGATAAGAATAAGGAGAATAATCCTTCAAGAACATTTCTCAGAGGCATCACGTGATATTTCTGCTTAAATATCATTGGTTGCAATTTAGTCGCATGACCACACTAGCTCAGGAGACAAGCTGGGAAATGCATATTGTGGGAAGTCTATCTGGCTATTATGATTCAGGAGCTGTATTACTAAGAAAAGAGAGAACAGATATTTATACTCAACAGTCATTGCTACATTTCCTCATATGTAAACACTGTTTTGAGATTGAAAAAGTTCTTTTAGATTCTTTTCTATTTTTACATATACACAAGTATATACATTTTTTCCATAAACCTTATCATAATGTAATATAATCTTAGAGAAATACATGCTTATCCCTACTCGGTCTTTCTAAATACTGCACAGAATTTTGAACAATAATTATTTCAGTCACTTCTGTATTTTTAAAACATGGATAGCATATGAATAGATGCTCAATAAGCGTTTATCAATTATGAAGCTACTCTGATTAATTTACATATTTTCCCTTTGAAAGTTTTTTTTGAATGTTTCCTTTTACTTACCTACTACAATTAACAGATGTTTGATCTTGCAATTTGAGTATATTCATTTGATAAGTATTTCTTGGGTTTTGCCACACTGATATTTCTCAAAATTAGTATTTTTCATTATTTCAACAGATTTTTGTCTCTGACAGCACAATAGTGACAAAAACATGATTATTACTTTAGTTTCTGTGTTGTTAATCTTACTGCTATACCATTTCTCAGAAACCACGTGCTGTTCCTTCTAGCTCCCTCTTCAGCAGGCCTCCAAGCCTACTTACATGCTGATCTAATTTTAAAGTCCTTGTAGGAACAGTTTAGTTTTCACTAGTCTCTGAACCAGCTTTTCTCTCCCAGCCTGAATATGTATACTGAAAAATACCTAGTTTTCATTTTCTAATGTATTTTCACCTGAGCTTGTGACATTTCTTCCCTAGAGTTTACAGTTATCCTTTCTTTATCTGTTTTGCTCTATCTCTCCAGCAGGACTTATCCCATAATATCTGTTTTATATTCTCAATTTTAATATAAACTTCTTGATGTAGGTGTTTTATCTTCATAGTCCTCTCTCTCTAAATATTTTCACACTGCTTTGCTCATAGTATTTTTCCAAAAATGTCCTCCAAGAAAGATTTATCTCTATCTCAACTTACTTGCTCTACTTGTTCTTTGAAATTTGATAGTAATAAGTGTTTTTATACAACCTTCAATTCTAGCATTCAAGAAATAGATTCTTGACTATACACTGCCTGAAAAAAATGTTTCTCTCATTTTGTCATTGACTAAAGGCTTTTTTCCATATGAAGCTCTTAGCTAGACCTTCTGACCTTGGTAGCTTGGGCTCTAATATTTTCTGCCCACAAAAGTGGGGTAAACCTCCATATGTGCTAGCTTTACCACAACCCTGCACATGATGTATCACCACCCTCATTTTACTGAGGCCAAATCTGAAACTCAGACAAGGTAAATAGCTTGCCTGCGATTATAGGCAAACAAATTGTGGGGTTGGCCATGTCCCCTATACTATGCTTGGCAAATTTGATTAACTTTTTGCTTTATGATTTCTGTATAATCTCTTCCTTTTGATTACTTCCCCAGTATTTATTCATTGTTCTATTTTTTTTTCAGCCCGTATGTCCTTTTTAATTCTTACTTTTATTTTTCTGACTTCCGATTTATGCCTAAGCAATACTCATACTGGGGAAGTAAGAGAAAGAGATTTCACAGACATGGTGGTAAGTGTATATGTATATAAGTGAACATGTATTATAGGCAATTATGTAAATTTGAGTTAAAGGAAAACTATTGGAGGATTATAGGGAGGGTGTGATATGATCTGACATTTTAAAATAATCACTTTGGCTGCTCTGTTGAAAGTAAATTATAGGGAGAAGAGCAGTAGCATGGTGAGTAGTTAAAAAGCCACTGAAGTAGTCCTAAAGAGAAAAAATAGTGGCTTTCAAGTGATGAAAAGTAATCACATTGATGGCGTATTTCAGCTTTATAGCCAGACAAATTTGCAGATGCATTGTATATGAGGCAAGACAGAGAGAAGAGACAACGAGGGCAACTTAAAGGTTCTGCACTGTGTAACCTGAAAACTGGAGTTACCATACACCACAACAGACCAGGATCTGAGAAGAGGGTGAAATCAGGAATTCAGTTTTGAAAACTTAATGTTTGAGGTACTCATTAGAAATGGAAAATGCTTAATGCATTGTGAGAAATAAAAGTCTGTAATTCAGGTAACAGATCTGGGTTAAATAAACAATTAGAGAAGTGATCTACTTATAGATGATCATTGAATCCATAAGATGGGATGAGTCCACCAAAAGTTGAAGTATAGATAGCAAAGCAAGTGGTGGATATGTTTTGGATTTCTCCCTCCTCTTTCTCTCTCTTTCTTTCTCTCTCCCTCTCTCTCGCTATCTTTCTGTCTCTCCCTTCTCTATATAGTTGCTTAGCTCTTGAAGAACAGGAACTCTGTGTTCTATATTTTATGTTTTCTCCAAAATTCCAGCTACCTATTAGGCCCTGATAAATGCTTATTGAATGCTGAATGGGAAAAAGGGTACAAGTTATTTATAAATTAAAGTACTTTAGGAATTATCTGTAGCATTAGAAGAGGCTCAAGCATATACCATTTCTATAATTCCGAAGAGATAATGCTGTATCTTTGAAGATACAGACCATCAGGAAGACTTTTCCAGTCATGTAGAGACTTAATCAACTTTCTAAGAGGCCATCTGAAGGCTGCTTACGGGCAGAGAATATAGAAGCAATCTCTGACTGAAATGCCCAAACTGCAAATACACATTTCAGTAAAATGCAAACCAAGGATAAAAGAACGAGAATTGAGTGAATTTTTATCTTCATTGCGGTAAAATTTTCAGTCATTGTAGAATTCACTTAAGGAGACTATTATAGATGTTTTGGGAGCTCTGCAGGGGAGGGGAACGTAAGCTCTTTGTTAGTAAGAAGATAACTAGCTCCCAGAAACAGTTTGTCTCTATGAGAAGTAAATCAATTCTGGCTGTTCACCTAGTGATTCTGTGCAGTATCAAATGAAATATAAAATGAGTAAGAGAGACACTCAGATGTCCTCACGCAGCTAGAGGGAGCCTCTGTAGTCAACCTGCAGTCACCTCCCACCTGGACACAGTTGAGACTTATTAGGTCTCCGGATTTTTATTTGTTCTTACTCAAGGAAACTTTTACTTATTTTAAAGCCTGCTATCACAAAATTACCAAATTACAAAAATAAAGTTTTGAATCACTGAGACTTAAAATAACTAAAATCTAAAGTATCCAAATGGCAGGCAGGAGTAAGCCCACGGTTCTCTTTCAAGGTATGGCTCTGCTTCCAAATATTCATTCTGAATATTTATATGTCAAGTTAAAGACAATCCCTTAAATGAGGTTGGAACATTGACTTCTAGAGTGAGTGAATATTTAAAGGTCCAATTTGTGGTTCTAATGTTGTACTAAAGGATGTTTTCATTTCTCTTTAATATTAAAATTAACCTTTTCATTTAGTAAAGTACTCACCATTGCAAAAACAGAGAAAGAGGAGATATGTTCTATATTGCATCAACTACCTTGCTAGGCTATAATAAATTTTTATTATTCTCTTTTACTTGTAGCATATTTCTCTATGTTTATAATTTCCAGACTAACATATACTAAAACTGGCATCTTAAATAAAAATGACCAAGCAATCTAAACACAACAGCTTACAATTATGCTCATAGAACATAGAGAATTTCGTATCTGAAATGCTCTCTAAAGGTTACTTATAATATCCTCACCCAAATCTGTACCTTCTTATATGACTGGATATTATCTTACTTATTTATTTTATCTCCAAAGCATGATCAGGGATAGATGGAAATCTAGGTAACAGATGGCATTTCAATAGCCAACAGTGGATTTTAGGATTTATCTATCCTTAAGTTATCAGATTTTCTCATCATAGCTTCAGTTGGATAACCTGTAACCTACCAAATCTTTTTATTTGTAATATTTTACTGAATTTTTGTTTGTCCTTGTCTATAAGTTCTCCTTAAATCTAAGAGCCATTCCTGGATGACATCATTCCCTTTGGCAAATATTCACTCTCTGTTCTTTAGTTTTGATTCAAGACTTATTATTCACCACTTATCTGTGCTTGCTATCTATTAGGCCAAGTACTTAATGATTCAAGTCCTTTATGTGATTGAATTGCTCCTTGCTGTTTGTAATGTCTGCCAATTAAGTATCACCTGCAAATTTAGAAAATTGCTCCTATAACCATTCACTAAGTTATTTGCATCTACATAATTTATTTCCTTTCACAGATCCCTCTTTATCCTTTTCCTTCATTAGTGTTAAAATCCTTCCCTATTAACAACAAATATTTTTGGTCATGTTTTTCTCTTGTACTTATATACAAACGGGTTGTATGATCTCCCACATCTATGTTTCAGCTTCTTCCTATATGCATATCCAGTGGATTGAATACTCACCATTCAGACATGCAAACATGTGTTCTTATGACCACATGTACTTTTTTTGTTTTAACTTCCTGCCTGCGTACAGCTGACATACTCTGGGAAAAACAATCCGTATATTATTACTTGTTTAATCTCATGTAAGAATTAAAATCTTAGTCACTGTCCAATTTAAAGCCTCTATAAGGCCTCCTTTCTCTTAACGTATTTTATCCCGTTCCCGTTTGCAAAGCGATCTTCTCATTTCACAAGGCCTGCAAGCATTTATCACTGGGCTGTCACTGGCAGGAATGTTGTAGAGGAGAAGCTGTTCTTTGGTGGGCAAAGTTTTCTTGGTCCACACTATATTTTCAAGACCAGTTTGCAGTAATGAAAATATTTAAGACTATTTTGTGTGCGTGTGTGATCATGGAACATTTTTGATGGCTTTCAGGCACCCAGCTGAGAACCCCTCTTCATTTGCAAGCATTGCTCCTCGTAACAGGGTCTTCTCCTGATCCCAGTTGGTGACGAGCTCTCCCTGCACAATGCAGTCTCTGGCCTTTGTCCTTGCTAGCTCCTCCTGCTTCTCTAGACCATGGGAATCCTAGGTGTTCCTACCACTCTAAACTTGACTACCTTGGAAAGGGTGGTCAGAATGGTGGGAATTGTGCCTCCCTGTAGCATGTTCTGCTGGCATAGAGAGATAGGCTTGACTTTATGGGAACAATGCCTGATCCTTCCCAACTGCCCCTGGCATGCCCCTCTCCAGTGTGGGTGGAAAAGGAGGCAGCTCATTACATTCTCAGGTTATCTAAACTCTCTTCCCAAAGTTAACTCTCTCCTCTCTCTAGCTTTTAAATTATTTCCCCTCGAAGCAAAAATAAGTAACACCAGTCCTCCTTACCCAGGCTCAGGTGGAACAATTTAGGACCTTAAATAATCATTCTGTACATCATCTTCCTATTAACCCAACATTCCCAATGAAGGTTTTATAATGGAAGTGATGGAAATACCTATGTTTCCTAAACTTTTAGAAATTCTCAACATTATTCACTTGGGTTCCAGATGCTCACTTACTAATTGTTCCTAGACAATTCCATGAGAATGCTCCTCAGGTACCACAAAATCAAAATGCCTACAGCCAAATTCTGTGTCCCTGTTGCCCTTTTCCAATCTGCTTTTCCTTCTGTATCCCGTTTTTGTTGTGGAGTGTTCATCTGCTCATTTTCCTCTGCTAAATTTCTCACCAAGTCTCAACCCTTCCTTCTCTTCTCCAAGTTATCAAGTTCTATTATTATACCATAGAATATTAATTGTTTTCTCAAACTCATTCTTTTTGTTAGTTTCCTATTACTGTTGTTTTAGTTTATATAGTCCATTATTCCTCTCTAGATTGTTGAAAAAGCCATTTGTTTTTCTCTTCCTCACTCCAAAGCATTCTCAGGCTATCTTTCTTAAACATAAGTTAAATCACATTCTTCTCTTTTGTAAAACCCTTTTATAATTTGCAGTGACTACGTGATAAAGTGCAAACTCTTTACCAAGGCAAACATGCTTTTATAATTATTCCTATTGTTGCCTCTCGTACTCCTACTCATCTCCAAGACCTAGCTTAAATTTCTCCTATTTTGTGAAATCTTTTCAACTTTCCAGGCAGAAATCTCACTTGGCCCCTGGGTTGCCATGGCACCCTGTGTGTATTACCCTGTGGCATTTTTCACACTGTGTTTTAATTATTTATCTACACATTTGTTTTTGGGTGCACTTAGAGATCTTTGAAGGCCGAGGAACAATATCTTCCACTCCTTTGTATCTATGATGCTAGGCACAATGCCCAGAATACAACATGCATTCAAAAACATGTGCAGATAAATGGATGAATTTGGGGCATTCTGCTGTGTACTTGGCATACAAAGTAAACATAACCTTAGCCTTCTGGTTTCCACAACAGGGAGTATGCAAAAAGAAGTTCTCTCTCTCTCTTTTTTTCTCTCTCTCTCTCGTTTTCTATCCCTGAGATTGTATATGTGCCCATTTATAGATACAGATGTGTGTGTGTGTGTGTGTGTGTGTATATATATATAATGTTACATAGAAGTAATTTGAAAAGAAGTGGAATAGGTGTTCTCAGAAGACAAGATTACTAAGAGATGGAAGTAGTTTGAAAGCCTTACGGGACAAAGTACAAGTTTAGCTAGGGTTGAGAATTTAGGATGATGAAGTGAGTACGGGCAGTCTAGGTAGATTAAAGCTGAATGTCATCTAAATGAAGTGTGATTAAATGCAAGAGGGAAGTGAGATACTGACTGTAGAGTATATTGCATGCCTTTCTGAAAATTTTAATTTTTTTATGGAAAGAAGACACAGGTGTTTGAGACAGAAGTGTGATATTTGAGAAGTTTGGAAATGCAAACCTTTTATATCACACCCCAAATCTTTCTCTATACAATCTTAGCTTTTGTCTTCTGCTCATACTCTATCCAAACTCCTATCTGAACCTTCTTCAAATACGCAGATTTAAAAAAAATCAACTCTGAACTGTTTGAGTATTGTTTTTTCTCACTGACATGTAACTGGATTTATTTAAATGCTTTGCAGACAAGACTTATATTAAAACTCTGTTTTTCTCTGGAAACTGGTGAAGAAGTTAATCACTTGGATTTTGGAGCCAAACTTCCTAAATTTGAATCACTAATTCTCTACAACTTGGCTATGTGACCATGGGTAAGTTACTTCACCTCTCTCTGTCTCATCATCTGCAACATTGGGATAATAGTAGTACTTATTGTTGTCAGTACTGAGAGGTAATAAATACATAGTATGTGAGACTGCGTCAGGAATAAGTAAGCTCTTTATCAGTGCTAGTATAATTGTTATTTGGTCAGTTTCAAGCTATGCTTTTACATTCCTTGTTTTATGTTAATTGCAGTGTTGTCAAGTCTATTATTGATGACAAATACATCATCAAATTCTGGTGATTCTCTACTTTATTATGAAATACAGCATATAAAATCATTCCAAGCATATATAACACAGTTATAGCTTTATAAAAGCACTAATCATATTTCAGAAACTTAACTTTAAAAAATTATTAATTGCCCTTCTTCATTACAATAGATTTGCTTTTGGATTCATACTGCCTACTAGTTTCTCCTTTTGAAACTCTAAATTGATACATTTTATATCTTTATCCAGAGGGGTCTTAGTATTTTCTTGTTGATTTTATGACTTCTTCATGTAGTAGTGAAGCAGTGACACAAACAATTCACCATTACACTTTCACAAATATTTTCCATTATTTTGTTTGCAATTTCATTTAGTTTATTATGGCTTTTTATTATTGTTGATTGAAATTTTTGTGTACATGTAACTATGAGTAGTTTCCTTGAAAGTTATTCTATTGTTTTTAAGCCCCTGAAGGATATCTTTTGTTTTTCCTGTTTGGTATCTACTTTTCCTTCTTCTGATAACAGCATCCCGCTTTTCCCTGGGAGTCACTGCTCCCCTAGGCTTGCTCTAGGTGGTCTGCGTGTAGCTACTCCTACTCCCAGCAATCCATCTGGGCGAGTGGCGCAGGCCTGGCATTGACAGCACTGCCTCCTCTTGGACTCAGCAGTTCATAATCAGAGCCCATCAGTGTTAAAGCTGAGGCTCTGTATTGGAAATGCTGGCAAAAGAGAACCTATGTTTATATTGGGATAGATAAGAGGATGAAATCTAAGCCTAGGGTTACTAAAAGTCACTTTAATGCCAAGAGAGGAGAGCCTGCCTGAGAATTGGGGTAACACATAACAACAACACAGCTGAGAGATGGAGCAAGCGATACCAAGGACTGATGAATGGAGCCTGAATCTAATCCCTGAGTAGGCCAGTTTTGTGAGAATTGAATTATCTTTCCACTTCAATTGGATTATCATTTGCAAACAAAGACACCTAATTAATTTAGTTTAGAATATATGGGAAGGTTATTTTTAAGATAGAGAATACCTTTTTAAAGAAATGAGGCTGGAGCAAAGAATGTGAAAGAGATTGAAAATGAAAGAGAAGTAGGGATAAAGAAAGATAGAGGGGCAATTTAAATTTCATCTATATGCAGATTGGCCTCAAATGCATGTGTCCATTCCATATCCTTACCTGAACCTCTACTCCGACTCATATATTAGATTACTTATTTCATTTTCCATTTAGATAGCTCCAAAGAGGTATATCCATAGTTGTGAAGAGAACAGAATCAAATAACTTAAGCTAATATCCTGGTTCTTCTACTTATTAGCTATGTGACTATTAGCTATTAGCAAGGTATTTAAATTCTCTATGCCTTCATGTCTTAAATATACATAATGGGCATAATAACTATTTCATCAAATTATTGAGAGCATCTAAGGAGTCAATATCTATAAAGCTTTAGAATAGCATCTGGGTATTATCATTCATTTCTAATATAGTAATTTTGACTCTACATTCTGCAACTCCTGCCCAAATATTTTCTTAATTAGTTTCCCCTATGCCAATCAATGGTGCCACTCTCAATTAACTTGAAGTAAAGTGAGAGTGGCTGAATATAACAAGCTGTATAATTGATGGACAAAGGATTTAAAATAATAGGAACAAAAGCCCAGTATAGTCTTTCAACAAAGATGAAAACATTTTATATAAAGTCCAAATTTAGTAGACTATAGTAGGTTAATTGTTTTTTATTAAAAAGCATTGAGATGTCATTGAATGGTTATTAATTAGGAGAGTGCTATTATCTAATGTATGCCACTTGGCCACCATTCATTCTTTTTTGTACAAATATTTTATAGATATTGAGGCTTCAGGAGTAAACCAACATATGAAATCTCTGCCCAACTTAAGCTTACATTTTACCAGAGGAAGACAAATAAACAAGTTGGCACATAATAAAATAATAATAAGGGTTATAAAGAACAATAAAACAGAATACGAGAGAGAGATAGTGCAAAGGGTGGAAGTTGTTCGATCACCCTTTGGGGAGTCCTCGCTAATAACTTTTTTAAAAAATGATTTTAATGTTTTTTTTTAATTGCATTTTAGGTTTTGGGGTACATGTGAAGAACATGCAAGATTGTTGCATAGGTACACACATGGCAGTGTGATTTGCTGCCTTCCTCCCCATCACCTATATCTGGCATTTCTCCCCATGCTATCTCTCC